>CM064877.1:25174496-25333972 GCA_003313485.2 Penstemon barbatus | reverse complement strand
TCTTTGTGTTATCTTGCATTAAAGTTTTCTTGCATATTTAAAGTTTGCATATTTAAACACTTTGAATTGAAAAGATTTTAAAAGGAGTTTGTAAAAACTGGGGATAAAATCTTTTAAGAACTTAGTCTACTTGTGAAAAACACTTTGAAACAATCCGCTGCAAGTATACTCTTTGAAAAACTGTTTTGCTGAAAAACAGCTAAGTTACTGTAAGAAGAGTGGTCAGTCGTCTGTTCAAGATTTGTTCACGATCAGACTAGTCTGCTTACTGTTCTTCATCAGCTTAGTCTGCTGACAGAAGACTGAAAAGTTTTTAAGTTCAAAAATTTTCAGAGGTCTATTCACCCCCCCCCCCTCTAGACCTCATCTGACCACTTGGGACCAACAAGTGGTATCAGAGCAGGTGGTTCATTTGAATCAGCTGCCTGATCAACGAGCTTGATCCAAGTGTTTTTCAAAGGTTTTTGAAAACTTTTCAAAAGAGCATTTTTTGAAAAATCAAAACTTTTTGAAAAATGGATTGTATCAGCCATGTTCCCCACATTGCTGGTATGTCCTTTGAGGATTGGAAAATCAGAATGGAGATTTTCCTTGCTGCTTATAATGACAACATGTACACATGTATCATTAAAGGTCCATTCAGATTCACAAAGACCATAAAGATAAATGAAGTAGATACGGTTGTGGAAAAAGACCTTCATGAGATGACTCCAGAGGAAATAAAGCTTTACAATCTAGATAAAGTTGGGAGATTCATCATGACTAAAGCCCTGGACAATGATCGGTTTGACAAGGTCAAACATTGCAAAACTGCTAAAGAGATGTGGGACAAAGTCAGAGATATGAGCGAAGGCAATGATGCTATAAAGGAGCATCAGCTCACTGTTGCCTTGGAAAAACTTGACAACTTCAAGATGAAGACTGGAGAAACCATTGATCAGATGGATACCAGATTCACCAGAACTCTGAATGAAGTTTTAAAGTTGGGAAAGACCTTCACTGACAAGGAGATCACCGTCAGAGTACTAAAGGCCCTACCTCCAAAGTTCAACATGAAAGTGACAGCAATGGAAGAATCAAGGGATTTGGGAAAAATCTCTCTTACTGAGCTGTTCTCTGTACTCAAGGCATTCGAGTATAAACTGCCTAGAATGGGTATTGAAGAAACCTCAACTTCAGGACCCACAGCTGCCTTAGTTGCTGCTGAAAACACCAGAAGACCAGCACAGAAAAGCAAAGAAGTGGACTCATCTGATGAAGCCACTCTACTCAACAAGAAGGAGTACACTGCTGGAGACGTTGCACTGTTGATGAATAATTTCAAGAAGTTCTACAAAAGAAAAATGAAGAACAAATACAACAATGCTTCCACTTCTAAACCTAACTTTTCTTCTCAAGATAAAGAGGATTATAAATCAAAACTAATGTGTTACAACTGCAGGAAATTGGGACACTTCATCAAAGACTGCCCATATCCAAAAGCAGAAAAGTACACTGAAGAAGAGAAGAAAGTAAGAAAAGAAAGAAAGCATCAGAGAGGGAAAGCAATGATGGCTGAAGTAGAAAAGCTTGCTGTTGTCTACTCATCTGATTCAGATTCAGACTCGTCTGATGAAGAATCTTCTGATGAAGAAAAACCTGCTCTCCTGTGCCTGATGGCAAAGGACTCTGATGACTCTGAGGATGAGGTAACTCCTCAAAACAATGAATTGTTTGATTCTCTAGAGCAAATGATGTTAAATAATACTACTATTGCTGGAGAATTTGTTAAGCTTAAGGAAGAGATGAGCTTGCTAAAAGAGCAAAATAACTCACTGAAACTTAAAGCTGAAAAGCCAAAAGAATCAGTCGAGTATAAACAGCTTGAGCAAGAGCATGAATCTCTGAAAGCTGAATGTGAAGTTTATAAAGGAAAAATCATGGAACTTGAAAAGGTTATCGAGTCTCATGAGAAATCATCTGTTGCATCCACGCATACATCTAGTAAACAGAAGATGCCTTTAGAACAGGATAAGCAAGAGTTGAACCATACTGAAAAATTCATATCAGCTGACAATAGTAAGGTCATTCTGTATGTTCAAACTGCTAGACCTACTTCACCTGAGAAAGAATTAAAGGAGAAGAAATCTCCTAATGCTAAAAAGAGCAAAGAGCCTAGTGTAGGAAATAAGACTAGTAAGACCAAACAGCAGAGTCCTAAGAAGTCTGCTGATAAAGCTAAAGTCAATCAGACTAGTGGTAAAACTAAGTCAAAATCAAATGAGCAAGCTACTAGTAAACCAAAGAAGCATAAGAACAAGAAAAATCAAAATGCTTGGTATGGAAATGAGTCATATTATGTGCAACCTGCTGCATATCATCCTATGTATCATGCACCTCAATTTCCTAGTTACTATGCACCCTATCCTGCTCATCCAATGCATGCATATCCTACTTATCATGCACCTTACCCTGCTTATGAACACTATTCTTATCATACTGATCATCAACATGACTTATCTGATAACTATGATAAAAATGAAACTGTTCATGCTCCTGCCAAAACTCAGAAACCTAAGAAGCCTAAGACTTCAACATCTTGGGTTGTCAAAGGTGGAACTAATCCTTCAGGACCCTCTCAATAAGGGTACCTAAAACAATTTTACTCTTGTTTTGTAGGTTAGGATTAGGAGTAGGAGTAAAGTAGAGAAGATATGGTACTTGGACAGTGGATGTTCAAGACACATGTGTGGAAACATACATGAGCTGACTGATGCAATTGCTGTGGATGGTCCAAAGGTTACCTTTGAGGACAGCAAAGAAGGCAAGATTAAAGCTAAAGGAAGATTAATCAGAGGGAACATAGAGATATCTGACGTCTCTTATGTCAAAGGCCTCAAATATAATCTGCTGAGCATAAGTCAATTTTGTGACAAGGGATATTCAGTCATCTTCTCAACAGATAAGTGCTTTGTTGAACAGATTGGTACAAAGAAGGTAATTTTATCTGGAAGACGACAAGGGAATGTCTACATAGTCGACTGGGATTCTGCTGACAAGAATTCAAGTGTTTGTTTGGTGGCATCTGCACCAAGTGAAGTTAGTTGGCTGTGGCACAAAAGGATGAATCATTTAAACTTCAAGACCATAAACAGATTAATCAAAAATGATTTGGTAGAAGGGATTCCAAAAGCAGTCATGAGCAAAGACAAGCTCTGTGACGCCTGTCAGAAGGGTAAACAAATCAAGTCATCTTTCAAAAGCAAGAAGCACCAATCTTCTGAAAGAATTTTGGAGCTATTACATATGGACTTATTTGGACCCATTGATCCAGTCAGCAATGGTGGAAAGAAATACTGCCTAGCTGTTGTGGATGATTATTCAAGATATACTTGGGTGATTTTCATGAAGAAGAAAAGTGAAACCAAGGAACATCTTACTAATCTGATGGAACTGATCCAGAATGAGAAGACTATCAAAATATTGAAGATCAGATCAGATAGAGGGACAGAGTTTACTAACTCTACTGTTGAAGAGTACTGTAATATCAAAGGAATACATCATGAGTACTCTGCTGCCAGAACCCCTCAACAGAATGGTGTTGCTGAAAGGAGAAACAGAACACTAAAGGAAGCTGTCAGAACCATGATAGCTGAAGCTAAACTGCCTCAAAGATTTTGGGCAGAAGCAACAAATACAGCATGCTTTACCCAGAACAGATGTATGATCAACAAAAATCAGAACAAGACTCCATATGAAGTTTGGAACAACAGGAAACCAAACATTCATTACTTTAAGATTTTTGGTTGTAAATGTTTTGTATTGAATAATGGGAAAAATCACCTTACTGCATTTGCAGAAAAGGCTGATGAAGCTGTTTTTGTAGGATACTCATCTGTTAGTAAAGCCTATAGAGTTTTCAATAAAAGAACATTACTAATAGAAGAATCTATCCATGTAGTATTTGATGAGCCGAGTCAATCTTCTGAAAAGAATCAAAGTGTTAATCAAGATCTGCCTACTGATTTACAGAAGTTAGACATTGGAAGAAAAGAAGAATATGTTCCCATCATACTACCTAATCTTAATTCAGCTGATAACTCAAGTGCTGTTCAAAATCACAGTGCTGATTGTCTAACAGACGAGTTGCAAACAACTGACAGACCAGAGACTGTTCAACAGATTGCAAATGTTCAACAGACTACTACTGCAACTCCAACAGTAGTGTTGCAAGATCAAAACAGAGGACAACATTCAGACCTGCAACCTGATCTCAGATGGCTCAGAAACCATCCACCAGAATTGGTGATTGGTGATCCATTAGATAGAGTGAAAACAAGAAGAGCTGCTGCACAAGATGCTATGTTTGTCACTTTTCTATCTCAAATAGAGCCTAAGCAAATTGAAGAAGCTCTAAATGATTCCTTCTGGATAGAAGCTATGCAAGAAGAGTTGAATCAATTTGAAAGGAATGAAGTCTGGTACTTAGTTACAAGACCAAGTCATCAAAGGGTAATTGGCACTAAGTGGGTTTTCAGAAATAAGATGAATGAAGATGGTATTGTTACCAGAAACAAAGCAAGACTAGTGGCCAAGGGATATTGTCAAGAAGAAGGAATTGACTTTGATGAAACTTTTGCACCAGTAGCAAGACTTGAAGCAATCAGACTGTTTCTTGCCTATGCTGCTTACAAGAACTTCACTGTCTATCAGATGGATGTGAAGTCTGCTTTTCTCAATGGAGAATTGCAAGAAGAAGTGTATGTTGAACAACCTCCTGGATTTGAAGTCTATCAAGAAGAGGACAAAGTATATCGTCTGAAGAAAGCCCTCTATGGACTGAAACAGGCTCCAAGAGCATGGTATGATACCCTATCTGATTTTCTTTTAATTAAAGGATTTCACAAAGGTAAGGTAGATAAAACCTTGTTCACAATTGAATGGGAGAATCATATATTGATTGTGCAAATATATGTGGACGATATTATTTTTGGTTCAACTAACCAACATATGTGTGATAAGTTCTCCAAGCTGATGCAGAATAAGTTTGAAATGAGCATGATGGGTGAACTTAATTATTTTCTTGGTTTACAAGTCAAACAGTTGCCTGATGGAATCTTTATAAATCAAGCAAAGTACACAAGAGATCTGTTCAAGAAGTTTGGTATGGAAACTAGCTCTACTGCTACTATTCCTATGTCTACAAGTCTTCGTTTGGATAAAGATGAAGATGGCAAATCAGTGGACATAACCAAATATAGAGGCATTATAGGGTCACTGTTATATCTAACAGCAAGCAGACCTGACATAATGTACTCAGTTGGAGTCTGTGCAAGATTTCAATCAAACCCCAAGGAATCTCATCTCTTAGCTGCCAAGAGGATATTGAAATATGTTAAAGGCACTTAAGAATTGGGATTGTGGTATCCTAGAGAATCTGGATTTGAGCTTATTGGTTATTCAGATTCAGACCTTGCTGGCTGCAAGATTGACAGAAAAAGCACAACAGGTGCTTGTCAGTTCTTAGGCAGTCGTCTGATCTCATGGATGAGTAAGAAACAAACCTCAGTTTCTATATCTACTGCTGAAGCTGAATATATAGCTGCTGGAGCTTGTTGTGCACAGATACTTTGGTTGAAGCATCAACTAGAAGACTACAATATCAAAATCAGTGGAATTCCAATCTACTGTGACAATACAAGTGCAATCTCACTTACTCAGAATACTACAAGTCACTCAAGGACTAAACATATTGAGATTAAGCATCACTTCATTAGAGATCATGTGGAAAAAGGCAATGTTATGATAGAGTATGTTCATACTGACAATCAGATTGCTGATATCTTCACTAAACCTCTAAGTGAAGCAAGGTTCTCAACTCTAAGAGCTGAGTTAGGACTACTTAATTTGGATGCATAAGCTGAGGGGGAACTCATCAGAAGTCTGGAGTTCAACAGCTTAGTTATTCATTATTTTATTCAAGGATTAACTTTCAACAGACTAGTTAACTTATGGATTCTTAAAGACAGGGGGAACGTGTAAGACTAGCGGTACTTCTGTTCTAAAGATGAAATCTGTTAATGTCAGTTAGTGGAAGTTATATTATCTGAAGATCTGTTCTTAATTCTTGAAGACTGAAGATTATTTTATCTTGCTGGATTGACAAACAGCAGAGGAAGATTACTAGCTATTGGCATTCTCTAGTAATATCAGATAACAGATCACTCGTCTGTCAGATAAGTTAAACTCTACTCATCTGATATCTTATATAAGCATGGTCATAAATCGTATCATAAGAAACGCGCTTTTATAAGTAACAGATTAGTGTCGATAGAGTTTCCCGCCCATCTGACATTAAAATAATAAAATTGAAATCCGCTTCTCCTAACCACACGATTTAAAACTGTCAGATTAGATCAACGGTTCAGATAAATCACGGAAACCTAATCAAAAGGAAACCTATAAAATCCGATCTAAACAGTACAGTCGTCTTACGCACTCAAAAATTCTCAAACTCTCTAACTCTCAAACCCTATTGCTTCGAAAGCTCACTGTTCTTTTGCAGAATCTACTCACTAATCTCTGAAATGGACAAGATTATTGAGGGAAGGTACTTCAACTACAGCAAATTCCATTTCTCTGGCACTGATTTGATGCGTTCATTACTGGAAAAGATCAAAGAAGCATCTTTGGTTCCTGTTTTAGAAGCTCACGAAGATAGAGTCTACTTAGAGGATGTTTACCATTTCTACATGACCAGAAAATTCAACAGTGATGACACTGTTATGACTGCTGTCATTGGTGGTAAGAAGATTGCTGTATCTGCTGCTGTTCTTAGTGAAATTTATAAGCTGACGAACAAGGGAGGAGATGTGACAGACCTTGCGTCTGAAAAGGAAGAGGAATTTTGGAATATTTGTGCTAAGGAAGGAGAGGAGATGACTGGGACTTTGATGAAGACCCAACTGAAGGATGAATATCAGAGGTTTGCTGATATTATTGCCAAGATACTGGATTGCAGCACAAGCTCTCTGGATGGATTACCCAGAAGGAGATACTGCACAATGGTGTGCATTTACTACGGCTTAAAGGTTAACTGGGCTGCTCACGTGTATGAGCTGCTAAGTGATAAAAGGCATTCTCATGCTATTTTACTAAGTAATCTGTTTGCCTCACTACATTGCCCTATGGGTGGTGGGAAGCAAACTCATGGCAGTAAAGAGTTCAAACTCTACGAGCCAGTCAGACAAATAGTGGAGAAACCTAAGAGAAAAGCACCTGCAAAATCCAAAAAGGCCCCTTCTAAGAAGAGCAAGAAGGAGGGCCAGACTAGTCAGCCTGCTGAGCCAACAGCACAGTCTGCTGTTGAGACTGAATCAGCACAATCTGAAGATGCAGTCCAAGATAAGGTAATTGAAGATTTCACCAAGGAGATTGAGCAGATGAAGACTGACTCCTCTCCTGAAAGGACTGAATCAGAGGAAGAGATGCCTCTTCAACGATTGAAAAGGCTAAGAACTAGAAGTGAGGCAAGGGGACCTCCCACTGCCAAACCCCCTACCAAAAGGATTGCAAAATCTAAGGTTAAGAGAAAGGTTACTTTTTCTGAAGAACCAGTGGAAACAGTAAGAGAAACTACAACATCTGCTGAGAGACCATTGATGATCAAAGAACCTGTTGTTTCAACTACTGAAGAAGTTGTTTCCACGATTGGAGTTCATACTACAGACTCTTCTGCTGTAGTATCTGCTGTAGTATCTGCTGAGGCTGGAGAAAATCAGCAGACTGCCACAACAGGTGAAGGAGAGACACCCCTTCTGCATCCAAACCCTGTTGCTGCAACTCCAATTCAAGCAGTTGAAAGTCCTGAATCAAGGAGAAGAAGGACTGGGAAAACTGCAACTTACCTGACTGCTGCAGAAAAGAAAAGACTAGATGATATTGAAAAGCAAAGGATTGCTGCAGAGAAGGCAGAAGAAGATAGGCTGAAAAGCCTAGAGTTAAAAAGGCTGGAAGAAGAGGCCAGCAAAATGACTCAAGAGCAGAGAGATGCTATTGAGGCAGCAGAATTGGCTGCTGTTATTGAAGCAAGCATCAAGGATGCTCATGGAAATCAGCATAGTGGTGGGCTAGTTATTGGTGAACAGAGGGATCCAAACAAACCAATACCAGCTATGCCTGCACCAAAGATTAAGCCAAAGAGAAGAGAAGAAATCAGATTAGCTCTAGATATTGTCAGGGATGACCCTGCTATCTTTGAAGAATTTCTCAAGAGGCTAGATGCTGAAAATGAAAGGATCAACCGTCTGACACTCTTCCATTCTGAAAAGATCAAATACAACAGATGGAGGGAATTCAGATTAACAAAGAGCCCTGCTGAAATGGCCAAGTGGAAAGAATTCAATGCTACAGAAGCCTGGGTACTGAAGTGGCTAGGAACTGGATCTTTAATCCAAGCACTTGATTCAGAATTCTTTCTGGACAGGTTGAGGCAAATGATAAGTCACACAGTTAAGGCCGAAGCAAAGAAGATCTTTGAATCTGTTCCTGAGGACTATGATGAATCAGAAGACCTCAAGGAAAGATCCATAAAATTGGCTATTGCTCAAGCAATGCAGCTTTGGGCAAAGAAATCAAGGAAGTTAAGGGGACAACCAAGCTCACTGGTCCCTCTTCCAAACATCAAACACATTGTCTATGGACCAAATCTCAAACCTTTTGAAGAGCTGCCTCAGGAACCTACATCCACCTTTATTCCACTTGATAACTTTACTTGGATTTCTAACAGGTCAGCAGTAGACAATGAAGGATTGATGAGGACAGTTGAGACTGTCAAAAAGATTATATCACCTGCTGATAAAGAAGGAGCAGAGTCCTCTGATCAACCAAAGCAAATTAAGGGTACATCAGACCCATCTGATCAAGACAAAGTGCAGGATGATAAGTCTGATGCTGCTGATGAATCAAAGAAGGAAGAAGAAATTCCAGCAGATCAGATAAAGGAAAAAGAAGTTGCTGCTGAAGGAGATGATCAAGCTAAGGAGAAGGAAAGCACTCCAAGCCATGCTGGTGAACCAGCAGATCAGTCCCTTGCAATGATAACTCAACCATCAGAGCAACCTCTCAAAGAAACCGTGTCTGCTACTCCATCAGAAGTTCCTTCAACTTCTCAAAGTGCTCAGACTAATCTGTTGGACTCCATCCAACAAATGATTATCAAATCCATGAAGGAAATGAAGGAGGAGATAAAAGCAGATGTGTTGGCTGCTGTGAGTCAACCCAATCAGACAGTTGCTGCTGTTCCATCAAATCTGATAGATGATACTGTTCAAAATGTTAAGTCCATTTGTCAAGACATGGATATTATCAGAAGAAGAACTCAAAGCACAGCTGAAGGTTGGAGAAACATCACGGAAACAGTTGAAATGGCTATCCAAGCTAAGGATGAAACCTTAGATAACATGATGAAAGACTTCAAGGCATCTGCTGACTGGATTCTGGCAACTCAAATTCAGCTAGGTGACCAAGGTGAAGCTGTTCTAAAAAGAATGGATAATTTTGAAGCCAATCAACTGAATCAACAAGCTCAACTAGATGCATTCAGAGCAACTCAACTAAATCAACAAGCTCAAATGAATGCTATGGAAGAAAACATCAAACTTCTATGTGATTCACTTCTGATCACCCCAATCTTACCAGATTATCAAGTCAACCCTGCTGATGATGACAAAAAGGGGGAAGATAAGGTACTAAGGGAAGAAAGGGAGGAAGAAAGGGAGGATAAGGCATCCTCTGCTGAAAGAACAGAAGTGTTGGAAGAATCTGCTGATGATGAAAATAGGAATGAAGCAGCAAATGAAGGCACAAGCAGATCAACAGATGAAAAGATCACAGAAGAAGAAGATGAAGCTGCTGAAGAAACTGAAGCTGAAGCAAAGGCTAAATCTGATAAGGAGATAGCTGCTGCTAAGGACTCAGCTGAAGAACAGCTTGATCCTGATGTTAAAAGAAAGAAGTTAGAGCTGTTGAAGCAGAATTTGGAAGCTGAAACTTCCAAACCTGCTGAAGAAGAAAAAGAAGACAAGGAAGCTGAAGAAGAAAAGAAAGAAGAAGACTAGTTTAGACTAGACCTTACTTTATCTTAAAATCCTTGTAATTTCTTTTTGCACGACTCATCTGATCAAACTTGTAATATGTAATCAGTTCAATATCTATAAAATTGCAAGTTTTAATCCAACAGACTATTTCTATCTCAGAAATTTTTGAGGATCAAAACTTTAGTTTAGGTACAGGTACTTAGCTGGAGTTTTGTCATCATCAAAAAGGGGGAAATTGTTGGATGAAGATGAAGATGAAGTGCAAAGAAGACAAGTAATTAAGGGAAGGTTTTGATGATTTCCAAAACATCATAATCAGCTAAGTATGGAAGCTTAGTTCCCTTAGAAGAATTTTGAACAAGTAAAAGAAGACATCAGAAGAGTTCAAAGTTCAAAGCTCAGAAAACTAGTGATCTCATGCTGAAACAGCGAACAGAAGGGTAGGTCATCAGCCGAGTCAAATCAGATTAGTTCAGTATTTGATCAGCAGAGTACCTATCAGAAGGGTTGCTTCGATCAGCAGAGTGGAAGAGATCAAGAGATTAGTCCAACGGTAATAAATGCACTTGGTGTAATAAATGCTGAAAGAGAAGGGTAGTAATGGCAAATGATTGAAGACATCCTCGGATCAGCAGAGTGCATTAAATGCAGCATTAAATGCGATGGACAGAAAGGTACTGTACACTGTACGATTGCTGCAGGGAGCCGTTTTCAAAAGAGCTTAAGAATGGATTTGAAGAATTGATTTCCTTCAACGGTCATAAATTCAAATCCAAGTATAAATAGAGCAAAGTTCGAAGAGAGACACACACAACAACAATAAGAGATCGAAATTTTGAAGCAGAATTTCTCTAAGTCTCAAAAGCTCGAACAGCTCACTCGTCTGGTGGAAGTCATCTGTTGACAGAAACCAAGTTGAAGAAAACAGAAAAACATTATCTGAGTGATTTTGTAATAGCTGAGTGTTGTGCGAAGTGAGAATCCATCTTTGTGAGTGATTCTACTTCAGAGGATAGGTTTTCTTTGTGAATTCCTATTGCGAGCTTACAGCCTTCTCATTAGTTGTTTAGGTGTAAGTGGAGAAATATTGTAATCTAAGTGATTATAGTATAACCCAGAATCTGTGTGATCTGGAAGAGTGGACTAAAGGATTTTTATCCATATAACCACTATAAAAATTCTTTGTGTTATCTTGCATTTAATGTTTTCTTGCATATTTTAAAGTTTGCATATTTAAACACCTTGAATTACCTAAAAGATTTTAAAAAGGAGTTTGTTAAAAACTGGGGATAAAATCTTTTATGAACTTAGTCTACTTGTGAAAAACACTTTAAAACAATCCGCTGCAAGTATACTCTTTGAAAAACTGTTTTGCTGAAAAACAACTAAGTTACTGTAAGAAGAGTGGTCAGTCGTCTGTTCAAGATTTGTTCACGATCAGACTAGTCTGCTTACTGTTCTTCATCAGCTTAGTCTGCTGACAGAAGACTGAAAAGTTTTTAAGTTCAAAAATTTTCAGAGGTCTATTCACCCCCCCCCCCCCCCCCTCTAGACCTCATCTGACCACTTGGGACCAACAAAAATTACTTGTGTTTTTACTTGCATTTTTACTTGCATATTTTCAGTTGCATAAAAACACTTTGATTTAACTGTTTGAAAAGTTTATGAGGAAAGGAGTTTTATAAAAACTGGGGAACAAACTTTCAAGCTACTAAGTTTACTTGTGAAAAACACTTTATAAATCCGCTGCAAGTACTCTAAGTATTGAAACTGATTTTGACAAAATCAACTAAGTAATTATCAGTTTAGTGGTCAACGAAGCTGTTCAAAGATTTGTTCGCGATCAGCCAAGTAACTTACTGTTGATAACAACTTAGTCTGTTTAAGTTAGAACAAAAGGTTTTAAAGTTAAAAATCCTTAAAAAGTTAAGAGGTCTATTTACCCCCCCCCCCCTCCTTCTAGACCTCATCTGACCACTTGAGAACAACAATATCTCAGCGCTATAGGAACATTGATGTATCTTGCTAATAGTACACGTCTTGATATATCTTTTGTTGTAAGTTTATTAGCAAGATTTAGTTCTTCTCCTACTCGTCGACATTGGAATGGAGTGAAGCATATATTTCGATACCTCCGAGGAACAATTGCTATGGGGTTACTTTTTACCAATAATTCAAAATCACAATTAGTTGGCTATGCTGATGCGCGATACTTATCTGATCCACATAAAGCCCGCTCTCAAACAGGTTATGTGTTCACAAATGGAGGAACGACCATTTCATGGCGTTCTACTAAATAAACTTTGGTTGCCACTTCATCAAATCATGCAGAAATAATCGCAACGCATGAGGCAAGTCGAGAGAGTGTTTGGCTAAGATCGATGACTCATCATATCTAAGTGATGTGTGGTATATTATTTGAGAACAATACCCCAACAATTTTATATGAAGATAACACAGCCTGCATAGCTCAACTAAAAGAAGGGTACATTAAAGGAGATAAAACGAAAAAATTTTCATTAAATTCTTCTTCACTCATGATCTTCAGAAGAATGGTAACATAAATGTTCAACAAATTTGTTCATCTGAAAATCTAGCAGATTTGTTAACCAAGGCATTGCCAACTGCCACAGTTGAGAAATTGATTAATAGAATTGGGATGTGTCAACTTAAATCCATTTAAGTGAATTTGTTATCAGAGGGAGTAAATACATGTTGCACTCTTTTTTCCTTGACTAGGTTTTTGTCCTACTGGGTTTTTCCTAGTAAGGTTTTTAACGAGGCACATAACTATTTTATGGACATCCATGGGGGAGTGTTGTAAATAATTCAAAATTATATGGATGTACATAACACCCAAATAATATTCTTACAATTAAGCATAATCTTGTAAAATCCAATTTTGTAATCCCCAACTTTGTAACCCCCTAATAAATTGTAAATTCTCATTTATGTTATTTTTGTAACCTACACTTTGTATTTGAAATTCAAGGCCTATAAATAGTACCTATGTATGATGCTTGTAAAAACCAATTTCATATGAATGAGAAATACTTTATCTCCTACTTTATTCTCTACATTGTTAGTTGTCTTATTATTTTAGAATAATTTCATAACATGATTCAATTGAACAAATTACTCCAAACGGAGAAACTACACTTATAATATCATTAATCCCTTCGTAAATCATTAATTAGTGAAATTTTTAAATTTTGGTCACAAATTACTTCAAATGGAAAACCTACACTTATAGTATCGTAAACCTCTCCGTAAATTGTTAATTGGTGAAATTTTGAAATTTGGTCACAAATTACTCCAAATGGATAACCTACACTTATAGTATCACTAAACCCTTTGTAAATTGTTAATTAGTGAGATTTTAGGGTCTATTTGGATGGGTTTTGGCTCGGTTTCGCGAGTCTTGGTTTAAAAAAATTGGTTTGGGTGGTTTCGATGAAACATTTGAGACTTCATTTAGATGAGTTTTGCCTCTTGGGTTTTGTGGTTTGAATAAGTTGAAACCCCACTTAGATTGGGTTTGGATGTTGGGGTTTAGGGAAAAAAGTAGGTGATATGTGTCAAATCAATGTCTTTTTTAGTGAGATTTGAAGGAAAAAGTAGGTAGTAGGTGTCAAATCAATGTTTTATAGGTTTGAAGAGTTTGAGTGTGAGTTTCTGAATAGATTTTTTATGGTTTTATTGGTTTGGCGAAAACTCATTTGAAAGGGTTTTGGCTCGGTCTCGCGAAACCCGCGAGACCGGTCCAAAACCCATCCACATGCACCCTTAATATTTTGGTCACAAATTACTCCAAATGAAGAACCTACACTTATATTATCGTTAACATATTCATATACCGTTAATTAGTGAAATATTGATATTTTGGTATTTTTGTCACAATTTACTTCAAATGGAGAACCTTAACTTATAGTATAACTAGGACTGTCAATTGAGCCGGGCCTATTCGAAGCCCGATGGCTCGACCCGATAAAAATCGGCTCGAATCCGAATATTTGTGAGCCGGACCGAATTTGAGCCATTATATTATACCTGATCAATTTATGAGCTGAGCTTGAGCCTAACACAGCTTAGCCCGAATATATAATTGTTTTAAATATTATGATTAATTATTTGTATAGTAGTTATAGTTACTAATTACTGATTTTATTTTGAAACAAGTAAACTTTACAAAAAGATATAATGTCAAGTCACATATATGTTTGTGTATAATTACGTACTGAAGGCCAAAACTCAAAGGAAAAACGTTTAATCAAAGATTAAAAAAAGAAAGATAAAAGTTAACACAAAATGTCAATAAATTGGAGTCTTGAGATTTTAGACTCTACAACATGTTCAAATAGATCAACACTACAAGAAAAACAGTTTTTTCCTACGGGACATAATCCGTAGGAAAATAACACGAATTTCCGACCGATTCTCCGACGGAGCACTAATCCTGACGGAAAATGCATTAAAGATAATATATCGATTTTTGTTTCCGACGGGTATTAACCGTCGGAAAAAGGATTAAAAATAAAAGCAAAATGGGTTAATTTTTTTTCCGACGGGTTCCGCCCGTCGGAAAATATATTTAAAAAACCGGAAAAATTGTCTCTCAGTTTCGGACGAGTTATCTCTGTCGGAAATCAAATTTTAAAAAAAAAAAATAGAAAGTAATTAACAAAATCCGATGGGTCACACCCGTCGAAAATCAAATTTAAAAAAAAAAAGAAAATTATTGTAATAAACGGGCAAGACCCGTCGGAAATCAAATTTGAAACAAAAGGAAATTACTTTAATAATTCCGATGGGCAACAGCCGTCAGAATCAAATTTAAAACAAAAATGGAAATTATTTTAATAATTCTGACGGGCAACACCCGTCGGAAATAATTTTCTTAAAAAAAACACAAAAAGTCATTAACGTTTTCCGACGGGTACGCCCCGTCGGAAACAAAATTGATTTAGTAATTCCGACGGGCAAGACCCGTCGGAAATCAAATTTTAAAAATAAAAAAAAATTGATTAGCTATTTCCGACGGGTACCAACCGTCGAAAATTTCATTTTTTTTTTAAAATTCAAAAAAAAAAATTACCTAAATATATGCTTCGGAAATTATATTTAAACAAAAATAAAATTGACTAGTTTAAAAATTCGCTCTTACAATGTACATAACCCTATGATCAATAATTTAAATTTTTTTATCAATTTACAAATCGAGAATCAATGATCTAATTACGAATAACCTCAATGTACATAACTCCGAGACCAATAGTGTTGACTTTGGTTCAATTCGATAATCGACCGATCGAACTAGTTACGAATAACATTAGTGTGCATAACCCCGAGGTCAACAATGTTGACTTTGGTCAATTAGACCTTCAATTCGAGATTCGATCGATCTAGTTACGAATAACCTCAGTGTACATAACCCCGAGGTCAATAGTATTGACTTTGGTCAATTAGACCTTCAATTCGAGAATCGACCGATCTAGTTATGAATAACTTCAATGTACATAACCCCAAAGTCAATAGTGTTGACTTTGGTCAATTATACCTTCAATTCGAGAATCAACCGATCTAATTACAAATAACCTCAGTGTACATAACCCCGAGCTTAATATTGTTGACTTTGGTCAATTAAACCTTCAATTCGAGAATCGATCGATCTAGTTAGGAATAACCTCAATGTACATAACCCCGAGGTCAATAGTGTTGACTTTGGTCAATTAGACCTTCAATTAGAGAATCGACCGATCTAGTTACGAATAACCTTAATGTGCATAACCCCGAGGTCAATAGTGTTGACTTTGGTCAATTAGACCTTCAATTCGAGAATCGACCGATCTAGTTACGAATAACCTTAATGTGCATAACGTCGAGGTCAACATTGTTTACGAATAACCTCAGTGTATATAACCCTGAGGTCAACAATGTTGACTTTGGTCAATTAGACCTTCAATTCGAGAATCGATCGATCTAGTTACAAATAACCTCAATGTACATAACCCCGAGGTCAATAGTGTTGATTTTGGTCAATTAGACCTTCAATTCGAGAATCGATCGATCTAGTTACGAATAACCTCAATGTACATAACTCCGAGGTCAATAGTGTTTACTTTGGTCAATTAGACCTTAAATTCAAGAATCGACTGATCTAGTTACGAATAACCTCAATGTACATAACCCCGAGGTCAATAGTGTTGACTTTGGTCAATTAGACCTTCAATTCGATAATCGATCGATCTAGTTACGAATAACCTCAATGTACATAACTCCGAGGTCAATAGTGTTGACTTTGGTCAATTAGACATTAAATTCGAGAATAGACTGATCTAGTTACGAATAACCTCAATGTACATAACTCCGAGGTCAATAGTGTTGACTTTGTTCAATTAGACCTTAAATTCGAGAATCGACTGATCTAGTTACGAATAACCTCAATGTACATAACTCCGATACCAATAGTGTTGACTTTGGTCAATTAGACCTTAAATTCGAGAATTGATCTATTTTCCCTATTTTGCCAAAATGAAAATAGTGCAAATTACATTATTTTGCTAAAAATATGCAATTAAAAAATATAAAGTGTTGTTAATTTCAAGGTGTAAATTTGCAAAATTCAATTAATTTGAAAAAGAAAAAAATTGCAAAAAAAAAAAAAAAATTCTCTTTAAATTTTCGACGGGCCTCTTTCCCGTCGGAAATCTGCGCGGCTAAAACCCTAGCCGCGCAGCTTCCCCTCTTTTCTTTCTCACAAAATCCTCTCCTATCTCTCTCCGCGAGGCCCACTTCCGTCTCTCTCTCTCTCTCTCTCTCACGGTGCGGCCTCTCTCTCCTACCCACCCACCCATCGCAGCACAACCCAACCATTTTCGACCCCTAAGCCGTCGCCTGCTTCTCCACCCTGCTTCGTCGTCGCTGCCCCAGCCGCGGCCACGTACCACCACCACAATCCCAGCTGCGGCCATAGCCATCAAGCTTTGTGGGCTGGGCTTTGTTGGCCCTCTGCTTCGAGCTAGTCAAACGTGGTGCCCATCAAGTTCGGGCCTTCGATCTCCGATCCGAATCTCCTTGGTCTCAGGATCTCCGCAATCAGGGTTTTCTTGCATTCAAGGTATATTTATTTAATAATTGCTAGTGATTTTTATTATTGCCGTGTAAATTTTGGTTGATTGTGCAATTAGTGCAAATAGTGCAAATTGTTAAATTCTGAATTGAAGTTAATGAATTAGCGGCCATCTGTGTTGGCAGCAGAAGCCACATTGTTTGTATTAGATCAAAGATTCACAAGAAATGTTTTGGAGCAGCAGCCACATTGTTTGTATTGGTGAACAAGTCGATGGAAATCCACACCCTCTTTCGATTTTTAATCAACATGCGTGTCCTATTGGCAAGTGTTTGTCAAAGACATTAACGGAGGAAGAATTAAAAGCAGCTCACCTCCATGTCCTTAGAAATTGCGAAGAAGTGGTGCCATTTTTAGAGTATGTTTTATTAAATTGTGCACTCAACTTTTTTTTTTTTTTTTTTAAATGAAATTTGGTTTAATTAAAATAATTTAAAATACTATTTAGGCATTTCTCGTGGTTGGTTCAAGCAAATTGTCCCGATGCGGATGTCGAACAATCAATTGAAGACCACTTCATAAAATGGATCCACGAATTTGTGAGTATAAGAAGTCAAATATTAATATACATGTATTCATTAATATATATCCAACACTAATTACTTAGTACTTAATGATTAATGTATAGGTATATTGGCCTGATAACAATGTCTTAGATGAACATCTAAAAAGCATATCTTGGAGTCCAAATATAATTGTACGAACGTGGCAACAATGTGTTGTGAATGGATATACATTTCATACTGAAAAAAAGGCGAAGTATAGAAAAACTTATAACGCGGGTATATGTGTAAAGGGTGAAGGGTCAACAAAGTTCTATGGGATACTCGAAGACATAGTAGAATTACAGTATTCGGGGGTTGATGATACAAATATTCTACTATTTAAATGTAAGTGGTATGACTCGGTTTCTTTGAGAGGAATTAAGATACACCCACAATATGAAATTGTTGAGATCAACGTAAAAGAAAAATATCCTAAATTTGACCTGTTCGTACTTGCTCAACATGCATCTCAAGTATACTTTGTACCTTACCCGGGAAAAAAAAGAGGTCAAAAAAATTGGCGCATTGTAATAAATGTAAGACCAAGAAGTAGAGTGGATCAAAGTTATAATATAGAAGAAGAAGCTTTGCAAGAACCACCTACCATGTTAAATTCAATTGTTGAAGAAGAAGAAGAACACGGAGTAGAAGAAAACGAGGAGGAGGACGAGGACGAGGACGAGGACGAGGTCAAGGACGAAAACGAAGACGAAGAAGATTGATATCTTCCTTTTATATGTCAAATCTTCTTTTAATTCCTTGTTTTTACTCTTGTTTGTTGATTTAGTTTGTAATTTAGTTATTATCACTTTGTTTCTTTTAGAGTTTGTGTTATTTGTTTTCGTTTTCTACCGTTGTTGAAATATTATGAAACTAACTAATTTATTTTTTTGTGTTATAATTGTAATTATTTCAAATTATTGTATTATATTGTATATTTCTTTTTTTTTAAATTTTTTTTTGCAGATGGGAAATTCTAAACTGTGCAAGTATTATCGAATAGTAAGTTTGTAAAATGTTTGTTTTTCTTTTTTCATATATTATATAGTGGTATAACACAATCAATATTTAATTGTGTTGCACACCAAAGCCAAAGGTGGAGTAGAACCCACGCAAGCAGAATTGTTTTTGTATACCCACTCACAATTAGACGAAAATGGAGAAAGAGGAAAGTGGGTCGATACTCATTCAAAGGATACATATGTAAGTTTTACAATCGTACAACTTAGTTGATAAATAAATGTTATGTTTAAAAATTATGTTCTAAAATTCGTGTCTTTTAGACTGCGTTTTTAGAAAAACTTCCTGCTTCGCAAGTATCCGAAACAGGTGAATCAGAACCAATCTCGGAAGATATTCAACTACATGTAACATATAATTATCATGTTTAATTAAACTATTATGTACTTATATATATTTATAATCTAATTAATGTTTTTATTTGTTATTTAGGCGTGGGTAGACACTGTATGCATCGGAAAGAAGGGTACGGTTTGTGGTATGGTTGGTAAGGTTGCTCAGGTTAAACCTAGTTCCTCGAGGACCTCACAACTTTGTAGTTCATCCGACCCGAAGCTCATGTCAAGAATTCAAACTCTCGAAGAAAGATTGCAACAATATGAGGAGGAACGCCAACGCTAAAGGGAAGAACACATAGCAATGTTGGAGCAGGAACGTCAACGCCAGAGGGAAGAACACATGGCAAAGTTGGAGCAAGAACGTCAACGCGAGAGGGAACACATGGCAATGTTGGAGCAGGAACGTCAACGTAATAGGGACGAACGGGAACGAGAGAGAGAAGAACATAGAGCAATGTTGGAGGAAAGCCGAAGACAGATGGTCGAGGAAAGCCGAAGACAGATGGAGCAGTTCCAACGTATGCTTAACTCCATGTCATCTAACAAGTTACCACAAAACCCGCCCCAAGATGACTAAAACTTAATTTTATATTTCGAGATATTTGGATACTTATTTTATTATGAGCATTTGTTGATTAAGACTAATTTGATTTCATAAGATATTTTATGATTTTTCACGCGCTTATTGATTTATTAATTTTTGTATGGTATTTGGTGATTAAATTGATATATTTATAAATTAGGGAATATAAAAAAAATTATATATTTAATTAATTATCGATTTCAATTTGATTGAATTCTGACGGGATTTCCAACGGCATAAACCGTCGGAGAATAATTTTAAAAAATTTAAAAAAAATTTTTTTTTTTCCGACGGGTAATAATTTTCTTAAAAAATATAAAAATTATTTTCCTACGGCAGGATCTCGTCGGAAATTTAAAAAAATAATAAAAAAGAAAATCAATTTCCGACGAGTCTTCCCATCGGAAAATATCTTAAAAAAATAAAAAAAACATAAAAACGGAATTGTTTGTGACGGAACCTCCGTCGGATTAGCCGTCGGAAAAAGCTCCCGTCGGAAAATTTTCCAACGGTTCTACCGACGGTTATCCCGGTCGGACAACTCCCGTCGGAAATTCGGTAAGAAAATTTTCCTACGGCAGTTTTTCCGACGAAATTTCCGACGGGTGAAATCCGTCGGAAATTCGGTTTTCCTACTGAATTTGCGAAATTTTTCATCGGAAATTTCGCCGGAAAAAGCTGTTTTTCTTGTAGTGCAAGCTTATATTAAATATGTGGGCAAATTACTCAATGATTCAGTTAAAATATTATTTAATTATATATACTCATGTATTAAGAAATAGTAGTCTATTTATTTGTGTTTCAATAATCTAAATATTTTATATGTCAGGCTATTTTTGACTATATTAACAAACCCGATATAGGCCTGATTTACACCCGAAACCCGAAAAATTACATGGGCCGAGTTTGAACCATATAAATTAGAAAATTCATGAGCCGAGTTTGAGCCTATAGTTGTGAAGCCCAACAGTATTTGAGTTCGAGCTATTTGAAGCTCGACTCACAAGGCTCGATTGACAGTCCTAAATATAACTAACCTATCCGTAAATCGTTCACATTACTCCATACGGACAACACACACTATAGTATCACTAGCCCCTTTGTAAATTATAAATTAGTGAAAATTTCAAATTTTGATCACAAAAAATTACTCCAAATGGAGAACCCACACTAATAGTATCGTTAACCACTCTGTAAATCATCTTCTTCACCTAATCAATCGTCGCCGCCATCTTCTCCAGCCACGACCACCATTCTAACGCAAACCACCACCAAAACAACTGCCATATTCTCTACTCCAAACTCGCCACCAGCACAAAACCCGCCATCGTCTCCTCCCTCGACCTCACGCACGACCACCGTTTCCCTTTTAGCTGTTCGTCTGAATTGTTAAACTTTTATTTTTATGGTTGACTTACCTAGCTTAATTACAAGTTTTTAAAGTTGTGGCTCTTCAAATTATAGAGTAAAAGCTGATTATAATATAGGTATATTCATGTATTAGTAACTTACAAAAGATGATTAAAGACTATGATGGTTGGTGGTTCATCTTCTATGTAAGTTACTATGAATGTGGCCCTCTTCTCTCATCTATAAAAGGGGGATACAATCTCTCCTCAATAATAAGTTTTTCCCATCACTTACATAAACACACTGGTTGTATCTGATGAGGGGTAACTTGGGCTCAAACCTTACTAACGGCATAGTGAGGTCGAAATTCATCTTTTCCGATCTCATGAACATAGATTCGAGCTCGGAACACAGGAATCCTACGTTAACTCCACTACGGAAGTTTAGGGTCAAAAATCGCTGTTGGGCCGACCTCAGGCCCAGGCCTATGGGCTGAGTAATACACACATGTGGGTAGTTCACCTGGTCCCGGATCTCAACTATAAATACCCCAAGCATTTATGACGACGACACAACTTCCCAGGTGCTCTTCCTTTTAGACTGCTGCTCGGACTCACTTGGGAATAATAGCATAGGCTAGCTCGTATGTATTTTGCCCTCTAGCTTGTACGACATCCAGTAATGCTCGAATAGGACTCTAAATACTTGTAAACTGTACTCGATAATTATGAATACAAAACTATTGATCTTTTTCTCCTATTTGTAAGCATTCATACCACATTGCATATCACCTTGATCGAACCAACGAAAACGCTTAAGATCAATTGGCGCCCACCGTGGGGCCTTATTCGAGTGTTAGATCGAAATATGCCTACTACGAGGAGAAATATGTACAACCGAGGGGAACCCTCCCATGCAGCAGGAGCGCAGAATTCGGTCAATAATGAGCCCGATAATCTGTCGCGTGCAGCTCAACAACAGGAGGTTCCACCAGTTATACCACAGGATAATGTTCCAATTCATACGACAGTTGGAGATCTGAGGTCCATCATAGGCACTATGTGTCGAGAATTTCTGAACGGGGGAAGGGCTGATCAACTCATGTGGATCAGCCAGCAGTTCACGGGAGACCTGAAATACCATCCTCGAACGTCCAGAGGGAGAACAGTGTACTGCGATCTATATCGCGTGCGCCAGTAACTAACCCTCCTCGAGGTGTACCATCTCGATCAGAAATTCCGCCTAGATCAGTACATGATGTGGAAGATTCAATAGTGGGGGAGAGCCACCCTTCTGGTGTTGTCAGGGACAAAAAATCGACCTACAAAAGGGTTACTGATGTTGAACTGGAAAAAATAGTGCAAGAAAGAGTGGCTAAAGAATTGGAGAAGGAAGGCACATTGATAGGAATTCCTCGCGGCAATTGTGCCGAGAGGCGAGTGGGAAATGTTCTGAATAGAGAGAGTCTGCGAGACAAGGAGGTTTCAAACAGTATCATGCGTTGTTCGCCATTTTGTCAAGAAATACCCGAAGCTCGAAATGCGGAAACTGTACCGACCAGACTCCCACGGTATAACGGGACTACCGACCCCGGCGAACACATTAATAGCTTTATTAATGTGATGAACTTGTACGGACATTCTGAGGACTTTTGCTGCAAGATCATGGTTACTACCTTCGAGGGAATTGCCCTCGACTGGTTCGGAAAGTTGCCACCTAACTCAATATTTTCCTTCGAGGAATTTTGTGATAAATTAAAACATCAATTTGCTACTCAGAGGAAACCAAGATTACCTGCTAATCATTTGGGAACTATAAAACAATTGGAAGGAGAAACTTTGAGGCAATGGTTAGCAAGATTTAGTATCGAACTTCTCAAAGTTGACACTCCGCAGATCGAATATCTCTCCTCATTAATGTTCGAGCTAACCAGAAGCACTCAGTTCGGAAACGCCTTATGTAGAAAACAGCCGAAATCATTTGAGAGAATTATGGAAATCGCTGAGAAATATATGATTCAGGAAGAAATAAATAAGCTGAAAAGCTCGAATGCTATAAAACTTCCTCAAAACAAGAAACAGGACCGGGCTCCTGTCCCAAAGCCCGGTGATTACGGAGGATCGAACAGAGGGTCTGTTTGGCAAAGAATTAACACTTATAAACCACATATGCCACCCCAAGGGTCGAATTCGTATGAACCTTCCTATGAACGAGCTCAGCCTCCTAGAACGGGAAAAATCCAATTTACTGAACTTAACAGTTCAAAGGAAGAAGTGTTGACTGTGCTAGAAGAAGGAAATTTGATTCCTGAGGCTCAAAGGATCACGCAGGCCAGGCCAGGTACGTTGGGTTACGACCAATACTGTCGGTATCACCGGGCTCGAGGGCACAGCACCGAAAATTGTTACCAGCTGAAAGTCGAGATAGAGAAATTAATTGCACAAGGAAAACTAAAGGAATTTGTCAAGGGAAGCAACTATAACAATCGTTATAGGTCGAGGAGCCCGAGGAAGTTTAATACTCAGCCGAAGCAAGGTCGAAATCAAACGGAAGAGCGATCAAACGGAGTGATAAATATGATTGCTGGTGGACCAGCAGGGGGAGATAGCAGAAATGCTAGAAAAAGAACGCTGAGGTCAATAAAGGCTGGAGTCTCTACGAAGAGGGAAATTCTATCCTTGGAATTTCCCTCCATGGAAAATCAAGTTGTAAGTTTCAGTGAAGCCGATCGACCCACGGATGTCAATTGGGATGTAAACGAAGATGATCCGGATTTTTCCATGGTATTGACATTAAAAATTGCCAATTTTGAGGTCAAGAGAGTACTGGTCGATAATGGAAGCTCGGCAAATATTATCTCTTCAGAAGCTCTCACAAGGATGAACCTTTGTCATCCACGTCTGGATAAAGTAACCACTCCTTTGGTTGGTTTTGGGGGATCGGAGATCATCCCGCTGGGGACCATTCTTTTGAGTACGACTCTAGGAACCAAGCCGAAGAATATAACAAGAATGATCAAATTCCTAGTGGTAGATACGTCATTCGCTTACAATGCTATATTAGGGAGACCAGCTCTGAACATTTTCAAGGCAGTTGTGTCTACCTATCACCAAAAGATAAAGTTCCCGACCGAGGGAGGAGTAGGGGAAATGAGGAACGACCAATACATGGCCTGGGAATGCTATAATTCTTCCTTAAGCATTAAAAAGAAAGTGGAACCCGAACTCCCGATAAAGAGAAGAGCAGCGGAATTGGAGCATGGCGTAGAATACACAATTCCCGACTGCGAGAAATTACAAGGAAAGAAAGGAAAAAATATCGACATGAGTGTGCAGGCGCCTGGCCACAAACAAGTAACTCTAGTTCCGGGATCCCCTGAGAAATTCACCAAAATTGGAACAGAGTTAAGCGAAGGCATGGAAACCATGCTCATTGAATTCTTACAGAAAAACGTGGACGTTTTTGCCTGGAGCTCGGACGATATAATTGGAATCGACCCGTGGGTGATAACACATTCGTTGAATATCGACCCAAAGGCAAAACCCGTAAGGCAAAAGAAGCGCAATCACGGTCGCGAAAAGGACAAAATAATCAATGCGGAGGTCGATAGATTACTAGCAGCGGGTCAGATCAGGGAAATAAAGTTCACGGAATGGCTATGTAATGTGGTCTTAGTTTCTAAGGGCGAAAAGATCGAAAACAAATGGAGAATGTGTAATGATTTTACGGATCTAAACAAACTGTGCCCAAGAGATCCTTATCCATTGCCTCGGATCGATATGCTTGTAGACTCAACCGCGGGGTTTGTATTTTTTAGTATGATGGATGCTTTTCAAGGATTTTATCAGATCTTTATGAATGAAAGATACCAGGATAAAACAGCGTTCATCACCGAACGAGGGGTCTACTGCTTCATTGTCATGCCTTTTGGCTTAAGGAACGCAGGCGCGACCTACCAAAGGTTAGTCAATATGATGTTTAAAGATTTGATAGGGGAAATCATGGAAGTTTATGTGGATGACATGCTCGTAAAGAGTATGACGGAGGAAGACCACATCAACCATCTTGGTCGATGTTTTGGAATACTAAGGAAATACGGGATGAAGTTGAATCCTGCTAAGTGCACTTTTGGCGTACGATCAGGAAAATTTCTCGGATATCTCGTCCATGAAAGAGGCATCGAAGCGAATCCCGAGAAGATTCGAGCAATTACCGATCTACATCCACCAAGGAAGCTCTCAGATGTTCAAAGCCTAATCGGGAAGATTATCTCATTTAATAGATTCATTTCGCGATCCTTCAAACTATTGCGCAAATCTAAGAATTTCGAGTGGAATGAAGAATGCGATAAGGCGTTCGAAGACCTGAAAGCATACTTAACCTCACCACTAATGTTAGCCAAGCCATCTGATGGAGAACCTCTATATTTATATATAGCTGTGTCAGAAGAGGCTATTAGCTCGGTCTTGGTGAAGCTCGATAAATCCGAGCACAAGCCAGTGTACTATTTGAGCAAGTTATTGCAGGGTGCGGAGAAAAATTACTTGGAAATTGAGAAATTCGCGCTGGCCTTGGTGGTAGCTGCGCGAAGGTTAAGGCCTTATTTTCAAACATACAAGATCATTGTCTTAACAAATCAGCCACTAAGACAGGTCCTATCAAAGCCTGAAGCATCCGGCAGATTGATAAAATGGGCAGTTGAGCTGGGTCAGTTCGAAATTGAATATCAACCACGAGTTGCTATAAAGGCACAGGTATTGGCTGACTTCATAGTGGAATCAACAGGTATACTGAATCCGGAAGAAGGGGCAATTTTCGAGGTAAAAATGGTTGAAAAAGCGGAAGATCAGGTATGGCTGATGCACGTGGATGGTTCCTCGACCAGGGAAGGAGGAGGAGCAGGAATTCATTTTCAAGGACCCAATGGGGAGGACTTGAGTTATGCTATCACTTTGGACTTCGTCGTTACTAACAACGAAGCGGAATATGAAGCACTGATCGCTGGATTGGAAATGGCCATAAAGGCAAAGGTAAAATCAATTGTTGTATTAACAGATTCTGAACTCGTTCATAGACAGGTGAAAGGCACTTACGAGGCCAGGGAGTTCAATATGATTAAATATCTGAGTAAAACAAAAAAATTGATCTCTGAGTTCGACAAGTTTGATATTCAGCCTATACCAAGGGAGGAAAATATTTGGGCAGATCTATTATCAAAGTTCACGGGGCTTGCTGATGGGAAGAGTGAAAGGATAATCACATGGTTATTATCGAATACATCTGCTATCGAACTAGATGTGATCCCCACAGTCGACATCATGGAAATCGATGAGCCTAAGAGTTCCTGGACTGACCCTCTTGTCGCTTATCTCAAAGAGGGGAAGCTTCCAGAAAACTCAAACGAGGCTCGAAGGATTAAATACCGAGCGCCCTCGTTCACTCTAGTTGACAATCGGCTCTATAAAAGATCTTCTTCTGGAATTCTGTTAAAGTGTGTCTCTGAAGTGCACTATGATGCTATTTTAAAAGAAGTTCACGAGGGAGAGGCAGGAAGTCACTGCGGTGCTTGAGCATTAGCCCTTAAGTGTTCGAGGTCAGGATATTATTGGCCGACTCTTTTTTCTGATTCTGTTGATTATGTGAAGAAATGCCACCATTGCCAAATTCATTCGAATTTGATCCATCAACCGGCCGAACATATGCACTCAATTCCGATCTGTTGGCCTTTTGACAAATGGGGCATCGATATTGTGGGGCCTTTTCCGACAGCAAGGGCCCGAAAAAATTATGTGTTGGTTGCGGTAGAATATTTCAGCAAATGGGTCGAATGCGTCGCTCTAACAAAGATCACTCAGTTCCAAGTTATAAATTTCTTGTGGAAAAATATTGTTTGCAGGTTCGGAATTCCCAGGATTTTGATATCTGATAACGGAACGCAGTTCGCCGGGAAAAGAATCACAGAATGGTGAGAAAAATTTGGGATACAGCAGAATTTCGCATCAGTGGGACATCCTCAGGCTAATGGACAAACTGAAGTCGTAAACAGGGAGATCGTTCGATCTCTGGAGAAACGTCTAT
This sequence comes from Penstemon barbatus, assembly GCA_003313485.2. Classification (NCBI taxonomy): domain Eukaryota; kingdom Viridiplantae; phylum Streptophyta; class Magnoliopsida; order Lamiales; family Plantaginaceae; genus Penstemon; species Penstemon barbatus. The sequence continues at coordinate 25,306,853 of CM064877.1, read as the reverse complement.
CTGAGGCAAAAGGAAAATGGCTCGACGAACTGCCAGGGGTATTGTGGGCCAATAGGACTACTGTTAAAGCTGCAACAGGAGAAACTCCATTCAGTCTGGTCTATGGATCGGAAGCCGTTATTCCAGTTGAGAGCCTCGTACCTTCTCCCAGGGTCGAATTTTATGATCCCGAGGAAAATCAATTTCTAAGGGAAATGAAAGTTGATCACGCAGATGGTCGGAGGGACCGAGCTAGGTTGAAAATTCAATCCGCCAAGTCTAGCATGGAAAAATCCTATAATCGAAATGTTCGAATCCGAACGTTCAAAGTGGGAGATTTGGTACTCAAGAAGGTAGAGGTGTCAAAGCATGTTGGAAAACTTCAACCTAATTGGGAGGGCCCCTTTGTGATCGTCGAAGTTGGAAATAAAGGTTCCTACAAAATTGCTTATCCTAATGGAGAGATCCTACCTCGAGCCTGGAATGCCGTTAATTTGAGGAGATATTACGGAAGATGAAGATGAATTGTTAATACTCTAGGCTATTACTATTTAGTTTTCCAGTCCTGTTTCTTTGTTTCTCGCGATTAAGAAAATCATATGATCAATGAAAGTTTATTCCGAATTAAGTTATTTATTCAATGGAAGTTCATTTCGTCGTAATCTTCATCTATTCGTCATATTCTGAATATTATCGATCTCTGTTCATCTATTATTCTGTTTCTACCTGTCTCCGTCTACTATTTAAAAGGGTGAAAGCTGTTGCTATGACCCTCGAAGATCGACTAAGGGTGAAAGCCGTTGCTACGCCCCTTGGATCGAAAAATAAAAATGGGTGACGACCCTCGGGCTAAAAATGCTCTGAAACGACTAAAGGTGAAAGCCATTGCTACGCCCCTTAGATCGAAATTATCAAATGGGTGAAAGCTGTTGCTACGACCCTCGGGCTAAAAATGCTCTGAAACGACTAAGGGTGAAAGCCGTTGCTATGCCCCTTAGATCGAAATTATCAAGCGGGTGAAAGTTGTTGCTACGACCCTCGGGCTAAAAATGCTCTGAAACGACTAAGGGTGAAAGCCGTTGCTACGCCCCTTAGATCGAAATTATTAAATGGGTGAAAGCTGTTGCTACGACCCTCGGGCTAAAAATGCTCTGAAACGAATAAGGGTGAAAGCCGTTGCTACGCCCCTTAGATCGAAATTATCAAATGGGTGAAAGCTGTTGCTAGACCCTCGGGCTAAAAATGCTCTGAAACGACTAAGGGTGAAAGCCGTTGCTACGCCCCTTAGATCGAAATTATCAAATGGGTGAAAGCTGTTGCTACGACCCTCGGGCTAAAAATGCTCTGAAACGACTAAGGGTGAAAGCCGTTGCTACGCCCCTTAGATCGAAATTATCAAATGGGTGAAAGCTGTTGCTACGACCCTCGGGCTAAAAATGCTCTGAAACGACTAAGGGTGAAAGCCGTTGCTACACCCCTTAGATCGAAATTATCAAGCGGGTGAAAGCTGTTGCTACGACCCTCGGGCTAAAAATGCTCTGAAACGACTAAGGGAGAAAGCCGTTGCTACGCCCCTTAGATCGAAATTATCAAATGGGTGAAAGCTGTTGCTAGGACCCTCGGGCTAAAAATGCTCTGAAACGACTAAGGGTGAAAGCCGTAGCTATGCCCCTCAGATCGAAAATTATAATCAACTGAAATTCTATTACATCTCTTCTGCGTAATGGCTAAGTTGAAGGTCAAGAATATTATTCGAGATCATGAATCATTAAACAACGAGAATAAAAGTTCATTTCCGTTAAATGTTTTCGATTTGCATCATAAATTAACGAGATAATGGAACGACGAAGTTGCTGGAGATCGAAATCACTATCCGATTAAGGTTTGCAGGAGATAGGAAAAGAGAAGTTATAAAAATAGACAATTACATTTATAAGCGGTTTGAACAATTACAAATGATTCATCGAGGTACAGAGATAAAATTACAACAAAGAAGACTTGAATTCGAAAACGCTACATTCGTTCCTGTCCTACTACAAATACTACAAAGGCTGGAACTCTTCGAAGACAAATAAGAAAAAACAGGAGAACAAAGCCGGAGCCTGCCTCCCGGAGTTATACTAAATCCGAGATCTCCGGCGAGAAAACAGTTTTCCAGCATTCTTGCTACCGGATCTGCAAACTCTCCAAGACTGTTATCCGGTCAAGGAAAGATGGATGCGTATCTAGTCCACTAACCGACCGGATGAAACGACAGGGTATCGGAATTCTAACCCGTCACAGAAGGGATGAATCCAAAGAAGCAGGTCGCCTGCCGGTACCCTAGTCGCAATCCTTTTCGCCTGTCGATACCCTAGTCGAAAATGTTCCCTATGTAAGGACACTGAGGAGGTCGAGAAAGAAAGTCCGAATTCGAATCTCGAACACCTTAATTGCAGAAATCAAATGGAACATGAAGTTGATTGAGGGGAGTAAAAACACAACCGTGCCGATCGAACAAAACATTTACAGACAAGTAAAAATATGAAGGTGATTTTGGAACAATATATAGGGGTGGAATTTAGCATCAACGGTGTAGATCTGGTGGGACGAACGGCCACAATACGAGCATTAAACGCTCTGCCTTTCCCACTTCCCAAAAAAAAAAAAAAAAAAAAGAGAGAAGAAGATGGAGGAAAGAACAATAGTTCGACAATATTACCGTTACAGCAAGCTTATATTACAACAAAGAAAAATCTTACCAAGTTTACATTATAGCGGAAGAAAATCTTAATACAACTAAACGAAATTATTCTCGAAAAGGACTTTTTGAACTTCGGCACTACGATCAGCATAACCACGAGCATAAGCTTCCCTCTCCCGAAGCTCGAAGCTTCTCTTCTCACAATCGTAGATATCTTTGAGTCTCTCAAATTCCGAGCTCAACTCATTCCGAGACAGTTTCTCCTCAAGAAATCTATTAGTCTCCAGTGCATGGTTCAGCTCAACCTTCTTCCTGGCCAGCTCGAGAGTAATAACAGCTCGTTGTTCGATCTCGTGCCTTGCCAACGCATAGAGGCCAGAGAACTCTTTGCCAGCCTAAACTTATGAGAAAACATATCAAGGCTAAGAATAAAGAGACTAGAAAATTAGGATAAGGAAGTTAGCAAGAATTACCCGGGTAAGAAAATCAGACCCAGACTGAAACAAGAACGAAGAATATTCTATGTTTGATAAAATTGCCTCGGAGGTAGAAATATTGCCCCGAAGAAGCCTCAGAGCGGATTTCTCATGTGGAACTTTATCGAAATGAGTTATATCCCCCTTTAAGGGAGAAACGCCAGAAGGAAACAATGAATTGAAAGACTCAGCAGCTTTCGAAGGAACGGACCGAACAGAAAAAGACGCACGCACAGATACATCATCCCCAAAAGAAACCCTTTTAATTTTCTTATACGAGCCTTTGGCTTTCAAGCACGAAGAAAGGGCGACAGTCGAAGATTTACCTCCTATATGGAAGTTCTGCCCGTCGGCAGTAATGGACTTAACCGGATAGTTATTCGACCGTAAAAATTTCTTAAAAAGCTCCGATCACTATGTATGAGGTTATCAAGGCAAAATGGCCTTAGTATTTATAAGAGATACGGCATCATGCGATTTACAATGATTGGTAAGTCACCACTCCCAAGAAAGATTCGATGACGCAACCAAGTATGCAAGAATGACGTTATAAAAGTTCAACAAAAAATGGTCAGACAGACAATGAATTAAGCACGGCACTAAAGGAAGAATGTGAATTCGAGCATCCACCAGATAGAGAAAAGCAGGAGACTATAAAACAAATTTGGAATTACAATAGTTCGCCAAGTAAATCCTATTACATGATAATTATAAACGGCTAGATTCCTTTACTCCAGAACCATGATCCGATCTCTCTTGTTCTTTCCCTTCACTAGAATCGCTTTCCGAGCTATCATAATCATCACTACTCGAGCTGCTCTCTTCTTCATCATTACTTTGCGCATCAGCCCCAGATTTATTCGAATTGGAATTCGGAGTGCTTTGCTCTCCCTGTTCACGGGAATCCCCTTCAATATCCACATCTTCATCCTCAGATTGAGCTTCGAGCGCGTCAGGATTTGGCATTAGCACTCCAAATTCTTCAAGAAATGGAGCGAACTCGTGATCGGCTAAGTCTTCGGGCTGGGGAGGAAGAGAAGAAGCTTTATAGTCTTTCCCAAAAATGTTTTTGTAAGGATCCATGTAAGGAAGGAAATCGTCAAAAGCGCCTTGAATCCTTCCAGCTGAAAGAAGATGATGAATTCCTTTATAGTAAAAAGCTTGATTAATTTCGCCCGACCGCAAGCGAACTAGGGCGTCAAGAAAAGGTGACTTTAAAAATTCTCTTATGGCGGGAAGTCTGCCCTCTTCTCGGCCTCGGGCATAGGCCTGTTCGGATAGCGCCTTAGCCTGCTCAAGATCCGATCTCAACTTGGCTACCTCTTCCTCAAGGGCCCTCTTTTCGCCAAGGTTTTTCTTAACTTCCTCGAGCTCCTTTTCAACCTCAGATAACTTGGTCGTAGTATCCCTCAATTGGTCAGCCTTGGTAGCCTCTGCCGTAAGGACATTGTGAAGGGCACTCTGAGCCATCTGAGATTCCTCGTTTAAAGTGGCCTGTCGGTAAGCTTGATGACTGTACAAGTCTCCGACCTAGAGAAGAAATTAAACATTAAAGGTGAAGCAAAAAATTTTGAGGACAAGTTAGTACTCGTAAAATACTTATAATACCTTTTGAAAAGCATAAGCAAAATCACCCGCGAGCTCGAAGTCGCTTTTAAGAAATAGCGCAGTATTGTCATCTTTAAATATCCCGGCCATGAACATCCGAAGAGACTTATCCACGGTATGTTCCCCGTTTGGGCCCAAGTCGGACTCGATGGTTCCATCATCCGGGAATCCAGCTGCCCTTGGTCCTTGAAAATGATCCTCTATGAAATCAGCCAGGTCTGGCTCAGAATGGCCCGCCCGGCATCTGATCGGACCCGGTCCTCGACCAAAAGGCTTCACTCTTCTAGAAGACTCGGGAATATCACCACTTCTCTTGCGAGCCATTCTCGCTTCTAGTATCTCTCGAGCTCGGACCTCTTCCAAGGTATAATGGCTGAGTCCTTCCTCATTCGGGTTAGAGGAGCCGGTTGGAAAAACGGACCGGAGATCGAGAGTTCGAGATTGAGAAGTCCCCTCGACTGAAGAGTGAGGGCGAGACCGCGACGGCAGTTGGGGAAAAAGTCACCATAGCGGTCGGAGCCACTGCAGTATCGACCCCAGGAGCGGACTTTGCTAACTTACGGGAAACCTTCGATGTTTGGCGGCGAGGTCGACCTTGGATACCCTTCGAAAAGGAAGCAACGACCGGACCAGCTATTGATGTTCGGAATTTATCAAGGATCCCAACTGAAGAATAAAAGGAAATTAGGTATAGCCGTAAAAAGATAAATCGAAATAATTCAACGCACCTAATGTGGAGGGGGCATTGGCAGGATCGATTATAGCTTTCCCGTATTCGATTGGAAGGGCAGGAAAAGAACACGCGCTGAGCTCGGCCAATCGCAAAACCGCTTCCTGGGTCATTAAAGGAGTCTGATAAGGATCGGCTCGAAGGGATTGCAAGAATTCATCTGAAATCTCATGAATCATATCTCACTTAAGACGTCGTTTGCCATAGATCCATGATTTAGCTCCGGGCCATTCATGCGGAGTAGGCTCGGGATTATCCTCGGAAGGCGGAAAATCCGGACCACGAACAAAAAAGAATTCGTGTTTCCAACCTTTCAAATTGCTACTTACATTGGAGGATAAAACCGACGTTTTCGGTCTCTGAGAAAAGTATACATAACCAGCGTTCGAAGCCGTGGAGGTGCTCATTTGAAAAATCCTCCAGAAATTTTGGAAGGCTGCCTTCTTTCCTTTGGCCTTCATCAGCACGCAAAAGGCTATTATAAGCCCAACCGAGTTCGGCAGAATTTGAGAAGGGGTTAGTTGAAAAGCTTCCAGAATACTGCAGATCAAAGGAGGGAGAGGAATGCGTAGGCCGTAGTGGAAATGCTTAGTGTAAAAAGCTTGACATCCCTCAGGAGGGTCGGTAACTCGTTGTTCGGGGTTCGGAATAATGATTGAATACCCGGTGCCGATATACTGACCAAACTCCGCCTCCAATTGCTCCCGATCTTTCTCAGTAAAGGAGCAAATGATCTCATCTGCCCTATCCTCAATCATATTCAACCCCACGCTGGTCGATGGCTCCACCCAGTCATAGATCGTGACCACAACTCTTCCGCCTATTATATACTTCTTTTGTTCATTCTTCCCTAACGAAAGATCGCCGTTCTCTTCGACCTCCTCGTCGGATACTGTAGCCTCGCCAAAATTATTATCTCCGGTGCCCTCTGAGTCAGGATCCGATTCTTCCCCCTCCCTGTCAGATTCGGAACTAGGAGTTGGATCACCAATGTTCTCCAACACGGGTGCTCGAACATCCTCAATTCGCCCTTCCTCGGGATTATTTTCTCGACCTTCCATTACCAGGGACTTGCCTTTAGGATCTACAGAACTGAACATGTTAATTATGCAAAGATAGGTCGAAAGAGACTGCTAAAATTCACTTATCGATCTATTTGCTCCGATTTAGGGTTTTCGCTCAAAATTTGTGATGAACAGCAGCCCCCAATCGAGATGCATATATATATAGAGACAAAATAGGAAATTGCAAATCGGTCCCCGAGTGACCGCGACGGTTAAACTCCTCAAGGGTGAACGTGGAGTCATATTTCCAATAATTGCACTATTGTCCCCGATATTTTCTAAAAATTGAAGATCAACAGGGCGAAAGATGCATTTACGGGGGCGCCGTTTCCGCATTCTGCCGCCAATCTACCCTATCAAAATCAATGGAAAATAGAGATATTGTTAAAGATCGGCTAAAGCATCACAATAGGCAACCGCAAGAAGCTTTTAGCCTGAAAATCCTATACCAACACTAGATGATAAGGGTAACATCATGATGACACCGTTACACAGTTTCCAAGATATGCACTCTTTTTCCCTAGCTCGGTTTTTATCCCAAAGGGTTTTTCCGAGTTAGGTTTTTAATGAGGCATATCCGAAACTTATCCAAGGAAAATGGCTCGTCTCATTCCAGCATTCTATTTATACTTCTTCGAGTTTAAGCTTCACTTTACACTCGAGAAGTGGGGGAGTATTGATGAGGGGTAACTTGGGCTCAAACCTTACTAACGGCATAGTGAGGTCGAAATTCATCTTTTCCGATCTCATGAACATAGATTCGAGCTCGGAACACAGGAATCCTACGTTAACTCCACTACGGAAGTTTAGGGTCCAAAATCGCTGTTGGGCCGACCTCAGGCCCAGGCCTATGGGCTGAGTAATACACACATGTGGGTAGTTCACCTGGTCCCGGATCTCAACTATAAATACCCCAAGCATTTATGACGACGACACAACTTCCCAGGTGCTCTTCCTTTTAGACTGCTGCTCGGACTCACTTGGGAATAATAGCATAGGCTAGCTCGTATGTATTTTGCCCTCTAGCTTGTACGGCATCCAGTAATGCTCGAATAGGACTCTAAATATTTGTAAACTGTACTCGATAATTCTGAATACAAAACTATTGATCTTTTTCTCCTATTTGTAAGCATTCATACCACATTGCATATCACCTTGATCGAACCAACGAAAACGCTTAAGATCAGTATCATAAGGAAAGGATAGAGAGAAGAAGGTGAGTCAAAATTTAAATTTAAGATAGAGGAGTTTTTTCAAGTGCTCTTTGGATCAAAGGATTACTTTGAAGCAACGTCATATATTGATGATGGGGGCTATTTCGCACCCCTTATAATGTACGGATCGACTGAAGAACAGAAGATCGGTTAGACCAAACAAGACAGTTCGGGATCATCTTATCGACCCGGCCGAATACAGCTCTCTTCGACAAGAAGACTACACTCCGGACTCAAGAAGGATATTTGGGCCGAGTCCTATTAGGATTATGTTTCCTTGTAACGCTAGGTTTAGTATGATATAAATACCTAGTAAATCATTGTATTATACAACTCTTAATCACAAGGCAAATACACCATTGAATTCTGCATAAACCGCAGAACCCAAAATTATTCAATAAAGAAGAGAGCTTTTTCTCCATGTTTGTGTTATTCTTACGTTGGTTATGATAATTACTTGTTGTTCCTACAAAATTGTTCTTCCTTGAGATTGATCCATCCTGAATAAAGTAACAGAGCCCTATAAATCATATATATTGAGAATCCCCAATATCCCATATTCACTGATACAATTAACCCGACGAAATCAGGTTAAATCAGTTGGCGCCCATCGAGGGGCTAGGTTAATTATTCGATCGACATATGGCTCGCCCAAGGAAGAGCGCTCGTATTGGAGCAAGAAGTAACACAACCACCGGTCATAACACATCTGAAGATCCACAGGACAATAACGATAATAACGCCCACGACACCAACGAGAATTTGCAGGGTCCTCTTCCTCATCAGCAGGAACCCCAAGGAGATCTTCCTGGTACAATACCGGAAGAACCGGAAGTCCCTGCGATCCCCGTTCCTCTCCCAGACGCTCAGGAGAAATTGCGACAGATTGCTATGCTCGTTAAATCACTTTCCCCAGAGGAATTACTAGTACTTGAACGAGTTCCTCGAAACGTTAGAACTGCTAGGGCAAATCCCGCTCAAAGAACGCCAAGGCAAAACGATCAAATCTCTCAACAAGCTGACAGCCCGGCGAGCGAGCGGCGCTCGCTACACAGCCCGCCGCAGGGCAATTCAAAACCCTCCGATAACCATCCCCGAAGGAAACCAGGACAAAGAAAACTACAGCCGGGACACAGCGGGTCCAAGAAACGTACGATAATCCCTATCGAGGATGACATAGATGATGCAATCCCAGATCGACCACGAACAACGCGATTCTCGGAAAGAGAAATCGAAAGGATGGTACAAGAACGACTCGAACAACGCCTACGATCTGTTCAAAACCCGTGGGCCCGAACCACGGAACTCCAGGAGAGCCTTGCGGCCTGTTCTCCCTTCTGCAGAGAAATAAAAGAGGCACAGTCAATCGGACAGGTCCCGGGTAGACTACCCCGATACGACGGAACCACTGATCCAGATGACTATATTTTTAGCTTCACGAACATAATGAACTTATACGCTCACTCGGCGGAATTCACCCCCAAATTAATGGTGACCACATTTGAAGGACTCGCTTTGGACTTGTTCGCCAAGCAACCTGCCAACTCCATATTCAGTTTTCGGGAATTATGCAACAAATTGACACAACAGTTTGCCAGTCAGAAGAGGCAAAAACTTCCGATGAGCTACTTAGGAACTATCCACCAACAAGAGGGAGAATCCTTAAGAAACTGGTTGGCAAGGTTTAACGTAGAATTACTTAAAATCGATTCCCCAAATATCGATTACATAATCTCTATTCTCTTCGACCTCACGAAGAATAGGCAGTTCGGAAATGCCCTCAGCCGAAAACAACCAAGAACGTTCGCCGACATCATGAGTTTGGCATCTAAATATATGACCCAAGAAGAGATGAATTCCTTTAAAGATAAGAACAAAAATAAAGTCACAGCCTCAGGCTCCAAACGGCAAGATAGGTTTCCTGCCCAAAGATCCATAGATTATGAACGATCTTTTAGAAAAGGTAACGTTTTCCAGCTGTTGGAATACAATAAAACCGACCAAGACAGACAACCTAATTTCTATCAAAGACCAAGAAACCCCGAACTAGCAATCAGAGGCAGGGTTAATCAAGTAGAACACCCGAGGCTAACTGTTCCGATAGAAGAGATATTGGAAGTACTAGAAAGGAATAATTGGATCCCGGAAGCAAAGAAAATCGCTCAGCCCAGACCAGGATCACGAAACTATGAGTTATACTGCAAGTACCATCGGGCACATGGACATCGAACAGAAAATGGTTTTCACCTTAAAAAAGAAATTGAGAAACTAATCGAACAGGGAAAACTAGACGACTATTTAGAGCAGATAACCGCAAGAGGGGAAGAAGTAGAAGCCCTCGGAATAATAATCAAAGAAGGAGTTCCCGTCGAAGGTCACCCGAGCACGGTCCTGCACAGGAGTTGAACCATGACCAGATCAATGGTACCATCCATACAATTTCCGGAGGACCCGCAGGCGGGGATAGTCGTAACGCTCGACGAAGGACCGCTAGATCCATAATTGGAAGCTTAAATTGCCCAAAAGAAATATGGACTCTAGAAAGCAAATCAACAAACGACTAGCTGATCAGCTTTAACGAGGGCGAAGTACCCAAAAATATTGTTTGGGACGCAAAAGAGGATAACCCTGATTTCCCGATGGTGGTGTCGCTAGAAATAGCAAATTACAACGTCAAAAGGATCCTAATCAATAATGGGAGCTCGGCGAATATCATCTCCCGGGAGGTTTTAGCCCAGATGAACTTGGGACAGATAAACCTACAAAAAGTAGCTACGCCGTTAGTAGGGTTTGGAGGATCCGAAATCGTCCCCAGCGGAACAATAACCTTAAGTGTATCACTCGGGAGGAAACCGCACCGGACAGTAAAATTAGTAAAATTTCTACTGGTAGAAACACCTTTCGCTTATAACGCAATTCTAGGGCGACCAGCCCTCAACCTATTCCGAGTTGTTGTCTCTACTTATCACCAGAAGATAAAATTTCCGACCGATAGAGGTATAGGGGAAATAATGAATGACCACTGTATGGCAGGGGATTGCTACAGCACCTCATTAACTTTGAAAAACCACCATGAATCAATTACCCCGAGCAAAAGAAAGCTCGTAGACGATGTCATTAGAAACGAGGTTGAAATCCCTAGCACTGATCGAATAGATAAAAAGGGAAAAGAGCCGGTTGATTTAGCTTTGAAGCCACCGGAACATAAGGATGTAATTCTAGTGCAAGGGGACTCGTCGAAAACAACAAGAATAGGTACTGAGTTAAGCAAGGAAGGGGAAGTAATGTTGATTAACTTTCTCAGAGATAATGTTGATGTCTTCGCTTGGAGTGCGAATGACATTGAAGGAATTGATCCTCGAGTAATCAAGCATTCGCTAAAATTTGATCCCTTGACAAAACCCGCTAGACAAAAGAAGAGAAATCACGGGCCAGTAAAAGATAAAATCATCAAAGCAGAAGTAGAAAGGCTACTTAAAGCAAAACAAATTCGAGAAATACACTTCTCAGAATGGCTATGTAATGTCGTTCTAGTGGCAAAAGGGGATAAAAAGGATAACAAGTGGAGAATGTGTAACGATTTTACCGACCTTAACAAATTATGCCCGCGTGATCCATATCCCTTCCCAAGGATCGACTTATTAGTTGACTCAACCGCTGGCTTCGCGATCTTCAGCATGATGGATGCCTTTCAAGGGTTTTATCAAATATACATGGATGAGCGGGACCAAGAGAAAACTGCGTTCGTAACCGAGCAGGGAGTATATTGCTTTATAGTAATGCCGTTCGGCTTGAGGAATGTCGGGGCTACTTACCAAAGGTTAGTAAACCTAATGTTCAAAGAGTTAATCGGAGAAATAATGGAAGCCTACGTAGACGACATGTTAGTTAAAAGCATGAACGAGGCGGATCACGTAAAACATCTCGATCGATGTTTTTGAATATTGAGAAAATACCGCATGAAACTAAACCCTGCCAAATGCACTTTCAGGGTTAAATTCGGAAAGTTTTTGGGATATCTGGTACATCAACGTGGAATTAAGGCCAACCCAGACAAAATTCGAGCAATAACTGAAATGAAGCCTCCAAAAACGATCTCCCAAGTACAGAGTTTGGTAGGCAAAATCGTAGCGTTGAACAGATTCATATCAAAATCAGCAGACATAAGTTTGCCTTTTTTCCAAATGCTTCGAAAAGCAAAAAACTTTGTTTGGACCGAGGAATGCGATCGGGCCTTCGACCAGCTCAAAGAATATTTGACAACATCCCCATTGTTGGCCAAACCAACGGAAGGGGAACCATTGTATATCTACATCTCGATCTCCGATGCGGCCGTTAGTTCAGTGCTGGTCAAAATAGAAGGTTCAGAACATAAGCCTGTCTATTATTTAAGCAAATTACTGCAAGGGGCGGAGAAGAATTACTTGGAAATTGAGAATTTCGCTTTGGCCTTAGTAGTGGCAGCACGAAAACTTCGACCTTACTTTTTGACCTACAAAATCGTGGTTTTAACAAACCAACCACTAAGACAAGGCTTAGCAAAGCCGGAAGCTTCCGGAAGACTAATCAAATGGGCGATCGAACTCGGTCAATTCGAAATCGACTACAAACCGAGAATTGCGATTAAGGCCCAAGTGTTAGCTGATTTCCTACTGGAAACTCCGACACAGGCAACCGAACTATCGAACAGCCTCAACGACGATATCTTGATCATAGAGGATCAAACTTGGTTAATGCATGTTGACGGTGCTTCGTGCCGAGAAGGAGGCGGCGCCGGAATCAACTTCACCGGACCGAATAAAGAGGATTTAAATTATGCGATAACATTGGACTTCGTCGTAACAAACAATGAAGCAGAATATGAAGCGTTAATCGCAGAATGGAAATGGCGATCAAGGCCAACATTAAAAGTCTTAAAGTATTAACCGATTCAGAGTTAGTTCAAAGACAAATAGAAGGCCTATACGAGGCTAAGGAATTTAATATGGTTAAATACCTTGCCAAAGTGAAAACACTAGCTGAAAAATTCGAAAGCTTCGGTATACAGAACATTCCACACTCGGAAAATAAATGGGCCGATCAACTATCTAGGTTCACAGGAGCCCATGACGGAAAAACCGAAAGAGTGATCAATTGGTTAATCTCTAATACACCGGCCATCGACATCGATGAAACACCGGCGGTCGATATAATGGAAATCGAAGAAGCAGAAGAAAACTGGATGACTCCAATGATAGACTATCTTCGAGAAGGAAAATTGCCGCTTGACCAAAATGAAGCTCGGAAAATAAAATATCGGGCTCCGAAGTATACATTGGTAGAAGAAAAACTCTACCGCAGATCAGTTTTAGGAATCCTTCTGAAATTCGTCTCTGAATCACAAACCATGGATATTCTACGAGAAGTAAATGAAGGAGACGCGGGGAATCACAGTGGAGTAAGGGCATTGGCTTTAAAATGCCTCCGAACAGGTTATTATTGGCCTACCATCAACAATGATGCCGCTCAGTATGTCCAAAAATGTCATCACTGCCAAGTCCATGCTAATATCTGTCATCGACCAGCAGAAAACATGCACCCGATACCGGTATGTTGGCCTTTCGATCAATGGGGAATGGACATTGTGGGACCGTTCCCAGCGGCTAGAGCCAAGAAAGCTTATGTCCTGGTCGCTGTTGAATACTTCAGCAAATGGATAGAATGCATCGTCCTTGCACGAATAACTCAATTCCAAGTGATAAATTTCCTATGGAAATTCATAGTATGTCGATTTGGCGTTGGAAAGAAATGCTCATACAAAATTGCACACTTGGATGGAACAGCCTTACCAAGAACCTGGAATGCAGTCAACCTTAGGAAATACTATGGTAAATAAATTTTAGCAGATTATGCCGCTTTATTTTATTTTATTAAGTTTTAATCTTTGTAACAAAGGCCTTAGCCTAAAGTTCAATTATTAAAAATTTTAGCAATTTTAATTATTAAGTCAAGATTGAGTATAAATCGATTGTTTCGGTAAACACTCCTTGGAAATTCTATTATCATATTGGTTGAGATCGGGACAAAAGGAGTTAAGTATACATTGATCCGCTCAATAAACACTCCTCGACCCAACCATACAAACGAGTCGAGTATACATTGATCCACTCAATAAAAACTCCCCGGTCAATGTTTCAACGATCAAAGGACTTTTGGTGTTAAAACCTAAGTCCAAATAAACAACGAGTCGAGTATACATTGATCCGCTCAATAAACACTCCTCGATCTACTTATGACGATTAAAAGACTTTTGGTATTAAAACCTAAGTCCAAATAAACAACAAGTCGAGTATACATTGATCCGCTCAATAAACACTCCTCGATCTGTTCTCAACGATCTAAAAGGCTTTTGGTATTAAAAACCTAAGTCTAATAAAAAAGAGTTGAGTATACATTGATCCGTTCAATAAACACTCCTCGATTATTTTTAACGATTAAAAGGCTTTTGGTATTAAAAACCTAAGTCTAATAAAAAAGAGTTGAGTATACATTGATCCGCTCAATAAACACTCCTCGATTATTTTTAACGATTAAAAGGCTTTTGGTATTAAAAACCTAAGTCTAATAAAAAAGAGTTGAGTATACATTGATCCGCTCAATAAACACTCCTCGATTACTTTTAACGATTAAAAGGCTTTTGGTATTAAAAACCTAATTCTAATAAAAAAGAGTTGAGTATACATTGATCCGCTCAATAAACACTCCTCGATTATTTTTAACGATTAAAAGGCTTTTGGTATATAAAACCAAGTCTAAATTATAACGAGCCGAGTATACATTGATCCGCTCAATAAAAACTCCTCGATAATTTTTCAACGATAAATAGGCTTTTGGTATTAAAAACCTAAGTCTAAAACAAAAAAGAGTTGAGTATACATTGATCCGCTCAATAAACACTCCTCGATATGTTCTCAACGATCTAAAAGGCTTTTGGTTTATAAAACCCAAGTCTAAATTATAACGAGCCGAGTATACATTGATCCGCTCAATAAAAACTCCTCGATAATTTTTCAACGATAAATAGGCTTTTGGTATTAAAAACCTAAGTCTAAAACAAAAAAGAGTTGAGTATACATTGATCCGCTCAATAAACACTCCTCGATCTGTTCTCAACGATCTAAAAGGCTTTTGGTATATAAAACCCAAGTCTAAATTATAACGAGCCGAGTATACATTGATCCGCTCAATAAAAACTCCTCGATAATTTTTCAACGATAAATAGGCTTTTGCTATTAAAAACCTAAGTCTAAAACAAAGAAGAGTCGAGTATACATTGATCCGCTCAATAAACACTCCTCGATTTGTTTTCAACGGTCTAAAAGGCTTTTTGGTATAAAAACCTAAGTCTAAATAAATAAGAGTTGAGTATACATTGATCTACTCAATAAACACTCCTCGCTCTATTCCTAACGATCTAAAAGATCTGCTAATACACCTAAATCTTGAAGATGAATTGAGTATGAATCAATCTGCTCGGAAAATGCTCCTCATAAATAAAATTATGAACAAATAAACAACAAGGAGAATGCAAGGGATAGAAATAATATTTTATTCATCAAATCAATTACATACAAAAGTCCTAAATTACAGAGGTCTACATATCGTTACAATGGTTTAGATGAAATGATCCTATAGATCAGCAATCTTCACGACAATGTCCACGGAAACACCAATCTCCTCCCTAGTACCTTGAAGATTATGATAGACCACCTAAGAAGCATGCTGCTCAGGATGGTCGACTTCTTTAGTTCGATGGCCAGGCTCTGAAGATCAATTGTTCGTCCGGACGAAATGAGCATTACCAGCCAGATAAGTGGCAACGCCCATTCACCCACAGCAAAATACTGCTTCTACATTAGGAGTTGGCATTTTACTCTGAAGCAGCATCTCGCAAGGAGTGTCGCGATAAGCACATTTACCAGCCCACCCCGGTAGTATATCACTCCGGAGGTAACATCGAAGAGCAGGGGTTAGTGGCAAGTATAAACCCTCCATGTGCAAATAGAAACCACGGACCTAAAATCTGTGAAGACTAAGATTGAGACCTCATGGGACCCGTTAGTACAAGGTAGGGCTTCCATGGGACCCGTCAGTACAAGGCAGAGGAAATTTAAGCCACTCTGACAGTATGAATCGTGATAATGCGACTTTTTGAATATTATGGGATCTGAAGGTAAAATAAAATCCAAGGAAACTGAGATCTCCATCCTTTTTGAGAAATTGCAAATGAAGTATGCAAATCACTTCCCTATTTATAGGGATAGACCTAAGCAATCCAACGGCTGAAGAAGTATTTGATCAAGGGACGAAAATGCGACCGTCTGACTTCCTATAATTAATGCAAGTAAGATGGAACGGCACTATCTATTCGACTCAACAAGTCGATAACAAAAGAAGCCGTAGATCGAAGTGATCAGCGAAATAATCCAAGCGGACCTAAAGGTGCTCCGGACCAGAAAGGCCTGTACACTTATATATGATAGTCGATCACTTGAAAACCTAGGATCCACAACACGGGCATACAAGTCTAAAACCGTTGTAAAAAGGATACTTGATCGTCTAGAGATAAAAGACCAAACCCTCCACCATACGAGGGTCGTCACTGCCTTATACGTCATGTGGAGAGCCATTAACTTAGCCATACAAAAACTCCTTTGGAGTCCAAGAAATCTGACATGGAAATCAGGAGAATAGTCGTTATTATGCGAGACTACAGGAGAGTCACTGCCTAATATACCAAAGAATTGCTGAAGGAGGTCTAAACAGGTCAGATCTGGCCAAGACTTCTACATTTTCCAATTTCTCCCATATCAAAGAAATGATATATGGATATACTAATTGCTTTATTTGAGGAATATGGAACTCGCATTTGGTACAGAGAAACATAGATTTTAAGAAGATACCTTGAGTGATATCTTCTCTATAAACTTGGTACTATGATAAGGAAAGCAGAATTCAACAGGAGGAATAAATAGCCTCCTTATATAAGATATACATCACAAAAAGACAAACTTACAAGGCATGGATTGAACATCGACCAAGATGCTGAGCGTTCCTTGACAGCTATTCAATTGATTATCGATACGAATGACCTACTATCTACATTTTGATGTACAACGTGATTTTGGATATAACCCAAGGGACTATACTGGGTTGATCAACAAAAAAATTTGATTTGCAGAGCAAACATTATATCATTCAGTTACTTAACACTGACCGAGCAAGATTAAGCTACATTTTCTCTATATTCTCCGCAAAGATCAATATCAGATAAGTATGCTAATCTATGCTGATTATTTCATGATGTTATATTTATGCATAAAATGTGCATAACAAAGTATATCTACAGAATAAAATTGATCAGGGCAAGAATCTGCCTACAAAAGATCATTGTTTCCAATTTAGTCATTCTCCCAATACAAAAAATTCAGCCCAAGCAACTACACAAAAAGTTGGGCACCAAAAAAAAAAAAAAAAAAAAAAAAAAAAAAAGAAGAGAGACAGTCCTAGGCCTGCCAGGTCGAACAAAATCACCGAGAAGGGTTGTTATCAACAGGCCGACTAGCAGAAACAGTCCTCCGAGGAGTCAAGTTACCAGCAAACGCCATCAACTCCTCTTGACGCTTTAGATAACCGGCGTCATAACCTTCCTCATAGGACCGCCGTCGAGACTCCTCTACTAGGGCAGCAGCCTGAACCAAGTCACTTTTCTCTTTCTCCCAGACAGACTTTTCTTCTTGCAATTTTTTCAAATCATCATTGACGAGCTGCAGCTGGAGAGTCTGCCCTGCGACCTTCGCCGACTCCGACTCCAAACGACGTTGGTAAGCTTCTTTACCATTCCACAGATCGTCATTTTGCACGCCCAGCTGGAGTGCAAAATATTTGGCCTGGAAAAGGAAAAGAATGAGAAAAACCTCCACATAACGACGCAGTCAAAATAAAAAAAAAATTAATGAAAGATTTGTCCACCTGTTCGCACATCTTCACTAGCGACTGAACAAGGCGTACATTGGAAGTACCCTCAAGCTTCTTCAACTCTCCAGGCAGAATAGTGCTCAAACCTAAATCCCAGGACAAAGCGTCGGGCTCAACAGAGCCCGGCAGCTCACTAGCAAGAGAAACACCGTCGGAGCGCGGAGTCGTCGACAGCATAATATCCTTAACCTGCTCAAGGATGTAACGATCGTCTAACGGACGAGGAGATTCCCTCTCGTTAGGACTAACCGAGGTTTCCTTCCCCGAAGCAGAAATAACAGTCCGGCGACCAGACCTTGACTCGCTTCGACCTCCAGAAGGCCCACCAGATTCAAAGGAAGTAGTCATCACAGTAGTATCATGAAACAAGTAATCAGGAAAATCTTGAGAAATAGGCTGTGTGGAGAAGGGATTTACGAAGGAGCCTTCTTCAGTTTGGCCCCCGCTGACGACCGGGGCGACGGAGGTAGAAAAAGGAAGGGCATTGACAAAATCCCCCCCATGAAATCCATACTCAAAAGAAGAAACACCTGAAGAAACAGGTATATCAAAAAACTGCTCCACATTGGACGAATCTCCAAAAGCTACCCGACCAGGGGAAGGCCTATTTCCTACTTCTGTAGAAGAAGAAAAATTTGGTTGTACAAAAGATGAACTAACTACAGAGAAAGGTGCGGAAGGGATGACAGGATTATCTGTCATCGAACTACTAACCGAGGACGAACGAGGAGGTTCCATCGAGGGTCCTTCTGTTCGAAATTTTTTTAATCTGGAATTTCTGGCGTTCTCACGCGAAGGACGCTTCGATGTATTACCAAAAAGATTAGTCATGATCGGAATTCAAGAAGTAAATTCAAAATATCGAGAAAGATTATCGACCTAATAAAGGAAGAGTATTCTGTTGAAGAGATAAGCAAAGCAGTAAATAGCGAGACAAATTTTTACTCTTTATATTTATACTATACGAAAAGACGCGACAGACCCAAGGAAAGGGCGCGAAATAGAAAAACTGACCTTGGAATAAACACTAGAATTTGAAAAGACACTCGCATAATGATTACGGCGAAGTTAATGACTTGTCTGAATTATTACGGCGAAGATGAAAAGACGTGACTGTCAGAATATGAAACGTTTAGCGTACAAAGGGTTAAAAGTGTAAAATTACATTTAAACCTACAATAAATGGTTAGAAGGGTATCTTCATGAATCAATATATCATACAGCCTGATCGCCCTCCGAAATCGTTTGCTCGCTAACGACGTCTCCTCCTTTTGCTGGCTCAAAAACCTCCTCCTCTTCCTCTGGATCGATAAAATTTTCATCAAGCTCATCGTTAACATCAGAAGGAGGAATCGGCAATGGGTTTCCAAACTCTTTGACGAGGTGAGCCAAAGGGAAATTTTGATATACGACATCTGGAAGCTCGGAAGGAGAGTATACTTCGCCATAGCGGTTCAACCGAATATGTGCCGCCTTAAAATATTCCTTTCGACGATCCTCGATCATTTCTAAAGCAACCAACTGATGAACCGCCTTCTTAAAAGTACTCTCTAGGAGAGGACCGACCATCTGGTATACCAACGCCATATGGACAGGAGAATTAAGGAATTCACGAATCACTTTTTCATCAGGATTCCTGCCATATCGATCCCTAAGTCCACTAAGGGGAATGTGCCCCTCATACTCCTCTAAAGAGGCTTGAAGACTTGACACTTGAGATTCCAACTCACTGATCCGAGCAGTACTCTGAAACTGGAACTCCTCTAACTTTTTAGCCATTTGATCGGCTTGCTCTTGAGCACGGGAAGTCTCCAGAACCCTTTTTATGATCTCTTGGTCTTCAGTCCCCGTAGCCCTAGTCTCTACGACCGGAACGGAAGAAGACGTTGATGGGCCTACCTCTGAACCAGAGGACTTATGGAGTAAAGCTTTGTATTTCTCATCTAGAAACTCACATTGTTGTTTCCAGAGAGAAGTTTCATAGGCATATGAAGCTAAACAGGTTTTAGTCTGAAAAAGTAAAGGGGTAAAAACAAAAAAAAAATAAGTCAGCATAATAAAAAGATCTTCGAAGGAAAATTTCCTATAAAGCAAACTTAAAGAGGTTACCTTTTCAGCATACAGAGAAGCTCGCTGAAATTTCTCCAGAGGATCCTTCCGAAGAAGCTTATTCAGATCACGAGTAAAAACGCCGGATAAAAGAACACGAGTTGCCTTATCGACCGCGTTCTCGCTCTCGTCGTGGACAAGAGAATCTTTCTCAGAATAACCAGCAGCTCTCTTTCCCTCTAAATGATCCTCAATCATTTCGACCAAAGTGGGTTTTGGATGATTATCGCCAGGTAAAGAGAGATCGTTACCAGAACGACCATAGTAGCTCCTCTTTCTCTCCACCGGATTATCGTTAGGATGAGGCATCGACCAGCTGCGACATCCACGAATACCTAAGGATGTCCTAAGCTGAAGGGGGGGATAACCAGATCCAATCCCTTGACGAATAGGGGAATCTTGGGAAGAATCTGGAGATTCCTCTCCATTCTCCTCGGAGTCATGACTCAACTCTAGCTTTCTCTTTCGAGACGCTCTCTGCTCGATAGGGACGTTCTCGATGGATTTGGAGGATTTGGACAACACCATTTTTCCCTTTGAAGAATGTCGGGAACTTTCTACCATATGAGCTGAACAAAAAAAGGATGAAAGTCAGTTTCTCTGTATAGAAGGTATCATCACAACACTAAGCTAAAGTGAAATGCTTACCAAGTGATTCAGATGATGAACTGATTGGAAAATTATGAGCACTCAATCCCGCTTTACGAAGGAAAGCTTCCCCAATCAGAAGAGCACTCTGATATTTGTTGGCACGCATAGCGGGGATTTCACCAATAAACTGAGCATCATCAGGAATGAATTCACCAGTCGGCAGGCGACCTCCGTAAATCCATTTGGAGCCATGATCCCACGAGAAGGGCATGGTCGAACCATCCGCCAAACAAAGATGAGGTGGGGGGCGAACGAAGAAAAAATGAGATTTCCAAAAAGGGTTGCTAGAAACGGGGGAATCGAAGATTGCTCGACTAGGCCTCTGACTAGCGAAGAAATATCCGCGATTGGAAGAACTGGAAATATTGAACCGAAAAAGTTGTGTAAAATTACGAAATGAAGGTTTGAACCCTTTCACGATCATTAAAACAGAAAAACAAACTACGAAGGCCACAGAGTTTGGAACTAATTGTGTCAAGGACACACTGAATATTTTTAGAATATCAAGAAAGAGGGGAGACAACGGAAGACGCAGACCGCTATTAAAATGGGCCATGTAAAAGGCTCGACATCCTTCCGGTGGAGATGTAAGCCTATCAGAAGGAGAAGGGAGAATTATCTCAGAACCTTCCGGGAAATATTTGGCATAATTATTCACAACCTCCGGAAAAGTGTCCACCGTATAAGCACAAGCTAGGTCCTCAATTGGTTCAGAAATTTGAGGAGCAGTACCTTTGCCCTTTTTGGCTCTGGAAGCGACATCTGTATCGGAAAGGATTTGTACCTTAAAAGTGTCTTCAACAGGAACAACAAATTCAGGAACTGCAGTTTGTTCGCCCGAAAGATTAGAATGCAACTCCTCCTCGTTATTAGGAGCGACATTCTCCCTAGAGGAAGAAGAAGATTTTCTTAAAGAAGCCATATTTTCGGATTCTCGGAGGATATAAGTCGATAAAAGGAAAGCTTTATATGATGAACGACTAAGCAAGAAAATAACTACGAACTATAAGCAAGTATAAAGGAGAAATGACAAACTCAATAGTCACCTATTTATACTGAAAAGAGAAAAGACGTTTCGAACTCGTCACAACTAATCACATTCCCGCCAAAAATGGAAGAAGATAAAAAGCCTCCCCGAAAGGACGCGTGGCGATTCGTAATTGGAGAGAGAAAACGACTATCTATGATGCGTAGCACTCTTTTCCTTATTTAAGATTTTTTTCCACAGGGTTTTTTCTTAAGTAAGGTTTTTAACGAGGCACCATTCATAGAAGATACATAGTCGTAAAAAATTATCTACTTCTACGAGCTTCTATTATCTATACGCTCGAAGAAGTGAGGGAGTACTGATGGGGGCTATTTCGCACCCCTTATAATGTACGGATCGACTGAAGAACAGAAGATCGGTTAGACCAAACAAGACAGTTCGGGATCATCTTATCGACCCGGCCGAATACAGCTCTCTTCGACAAGAAGACTACACTCCGGATTCAAGAAGGATATTTGGGCCGAGTCCTATTAGGATTATGTTTCCTTGTAACGTTAGGTTTAGTATGATATAAATACCTAGTAAATCATTGTATTATACAACTCTGAATCACAAGGCAAATACACCATTGAATTCTGCATAAACCGCAGAACCCAAAATTATTCAATAAAGAAGAGAGCTTTTTCTCCATGTTTGTGTTATTCTTACGTTGTTTATGATAATTACTTGTTGTTCCTACAAAATTGTTCTTCCTTGAGATTGATCCATCCTGAATAAAGTAACAGAGCCCTATAAATCATATATATTGAGAATCCCCAATATCCCATATTCACTGATACAATTGACCCGACGAAATCAGGTTAAATCAATTGAAGACTCCATGGCGAACGGTATACCGATAAACTCTCGTATCTAAAATTATATTTACAATATTAGTTAGTTGATAAGCATATTGTTAAAGTTTTTCCGCATAAAATTTAATAAAAGTCTTTCAATTGATATCAGAGCATGTTTGTATCCTTGCTTGATATTTCCTCACGAGATTTGAATGAAATATATTTGTTTGCATTTTGCCGTGATGTTATTCAAATTTTAAGTTCTCTGTTATGATCAAAACTTCTCATGATTAGCCTATTAATTTATTTTTGATTAGTTTCAAAAGAAGACAATCAAATTAAAATATTAGATCTTGAATTAACTAATCTGGCAAAGGCCTTTAGTGATTCATATGGCGTTAAAGCAACGGTTCACCTTTTAAGCCACTAAGAGATGCAATTCTTTTATTAATTAATTATGCTATGATGTTCAGTTTCATGATCTAATATTTTAAAAGGCTCTTATTAAATATTAAGGAAATTGAGAACTCATATGATGCCTTTATATGTATATGCACATTCGGTTTTGATTATAGTAGGAAGCTTATATGTATTATGTCCATTTATGTTAATTAGGATTTCAATGTATGGACATATTAAGCAGTGCAATTTTACAGTTATTACATATAGTTGGCATGAATTCAAAGTTATTGTCATAATAAAATAATAGCGAGTATTATTGGTTAAATTTTCTGTTTTGTAAAATATTTCTAATCTTGTATTTGCCAAAGTGACCTTGATAAGTGAAATGTTATGAATAAAAAGACTGCATAAAAGTTTGATCATTTAGATGATATAAAGGACAATAATATTCCTAAGGGCGGTCATAATTAAAAGATTGAGGCTCGTCCAAAAGGGAGTCACTTTTAATTAATTATGATTCGAGTAGGGTAGTATAATTTGTATTCATCTTGCAATTAGGATTGAATTCCCAAAGGTAACATGACTAATTGCATGAGTGAGATAAAATTATATTTGACCTACTTAGGTGTTATATTAAGTGATATACACCTATAAAGATTGAACAATAGATGTACTATTTTTCGCCCAAATGAGAAATTGTAGTGATATCAATCAGTTCATCTTAGTTGACTTTTTAACCTCAATATGAGTATTAGTCTAATACTTTGCCTTATTATATTTGTTGAATTTTATTTCAGCTATTACTCCTACTTTATTGCACACGCATTCTTCTGGTATTGCAACTCTTAATGGATCAAATTTCTCTAAATGGTATGAACAAATCCAATTCACCTAGGGTGTGATGGATCTAGACCTGTCATTGGTTACTGATATGCCAGAGGAATCGGCTGAGGTTACCATGAAAGAAGCCTGGAATAGGTCTAACAGGCTTAGTCTAATGTTTATTCGCATGATCGTAGCAAATAAAATTAAGACTTCACTTCCCGCCGAGGCTGACAATGCTAAGGACCTGTTAGCGGCAATAAAAGACCGTTTCAAATCAGCGGATAAGTCGCTAGCAGGAACACTCATGGCTGAATTGACCACCATGAAATATGATGGTGATATAGGAATTCAGGAACATATCCTGAATATGGCTGATAAGGCTGCTAAGCTTGGAACTCTTGGCATGAAAGTAGAGGAGCCAATCCTCGTGAGTTCATACTCAACTCACTTCCTCCTAAGTTTGGCCCATTCAAAATCCATTATAATACCCAAAAAGAAAAGTGGAATATGAATGAGCTGAGTCGTATGTGCGCTCAAGAGGAAACGAGGTTGAGAAATGAAGGACGCCATCTTGCACTGGCTGTAACTCAGGAAGTAAAGAAGAATAACGGAAAAAATGTGAAGAAAGGAAACATAAACTCACCAAAGAAAGAAAATGAGCCTGGGGAAAGTAGCCAAGGTCATGGAAAAGTTGTCAAATGCTACTTTTGTGGCAGAAAGGGACATCTAAAGAAGGACTATGAAGAACGCAAGGCCTTGTTCGCAAAGAAAGGTACTAATCTTTCTTTTGTATGTTATGAATCAAATCTTGTTGAAGTTCCTTCTAATACTTGGTGGATTGAATCTGGAGCAACGACTCATATCACAAATTCTTTGCAGGGATTCCTCACAACCCGGAAGCCGGAGGAAAGTGAAAAGATCCTATATATGGGGAACTGTCACAAATCAAATGTTGTACTAGTAGGCACATATCGCCTCATCTTAGAGACGGGTCACCAACTGGATCTTCAAAACACTATTTATGTACCTTCGATTTGTAGGAATTTAGTTTCCCTGTCTAAGTTAGATGTTTGTGGTTATTTCGTTGTTTTCGATTGTCAAAAACTCAATATTATGATCAATAAAGTTATTGTTGGTTTTGGTGTTTTATGTGATGGTTTATATAAAATATCTTTAAATTATGAGTTTGCACAATCGTTATTAACTTCACAATCAGAAGTTGGCTTAAAACGTAGTCTAACTAATGAAAATTCTTCAATGTTGTGGCATAGACGCCTGGGGCATATCTCCAAGGAAAGATTGGAAAAGTTGGTAAAGTCTGGAGTCTTGGAAAATCTAGATTTTTCTGATTTTCATATTTGTGTGAATTGCATTAAGGGTAAGCAAATCAAACACAAGCAAAAGGGTGCCACAAGAAGTAAAGAACTTCTTGAGTTAATCCATACAGATATCTGCAAACTACATATTCCATGTTTTAGTGGAGAAAGATATTTCATCACTTTCATCGATGACCTATCTCGTTATGCTTACATCTATCTAATTCATCAAAAGTTTCAGGTCGGTGACGTCCTTGAGGTGTTCATTAGGGAGGTCTAAAGACAACTAGATAGAAAAGTTAAATTTATGAGATCAGATCGAGGTGGAGAGTACTACTGTAGATATGATGAGTTGGGACAACATCCTGGCCCATTTGCAAGATTATTAGAAAAGCAGGGTATTTGTGCTGAATACACTATGCCTGGAACGCCACAACAGAATGGGGTTGCTGAATGGCGTAATCGTACTCTTATGGATATAGTTAGGAGTATGTTAAGTTATTCAACTGTACCAATTTCATTGTGGAGTGAAGCCTTAAAGACCGCAATGAATATCTTAGACCGGGTTCCCAGTAAAGCGGTTTCAACAACTCCCTACGAGTTGTGGACTGGCAGGAAACCCGGTTTAAGACATTTAAATGTTTGGGGTTGTCCAGCGGAGGCGAGAATCTACAACCCAAATAAAAAGAAATAGAACTCACGAACAATATCAGGATATTTTATTGGATATCCATCAAAGTCAAAAGGGTACATATTTTATTGTCCTAACCATAGTACGAGAAGAGTTGAAACTGGTAACGCTAAATTTTTAGAGAATGGTGGATTTAGTGGAAGCAGTGAATCGAGAAAAGCTGAAATTGAGGAAATTAGAGTGGATATTATACTACCTTATCTTTATCAAGATAATGTTGTTATTCAACCTGTACAACAAGTTGAGGTAAATGAACAACTTATCGATTCACCACTTCATGGAGATGTCACCATTGACGACGTTAATGTAGAACCACCACAACCGGTAGCTTTGAAAAGATCTCAAAGGGAAAGAAGATCTGCCATAACAGATGACTATGTGGTGTATCTACAAGAATATGATTTTGATATAGGTATTCAAAATGATCTAGTTTCATATTCACAAGCCATAAATAGTGAAGATTCTGATAAGTGGATTGATGCCGTGAATGAAGAGTTGAAATCGATGCATCACAATGATGTCTGGGATCTTGTCGAATTGCCTAATGATAGTAAGAAAGTCAGTTGTAAATGGATCTTTAAGACCAAACGCGACGCTAAGGGCAATATCGAAAGATTTAAGACCAGACTAGTGGCCAAAGGTTCACTCAGAAAGAAGGCATTGATTAAAGAGAGACATTTTCTCCAGTGTCGAAGAAGGACTCTCTTAGAATCATTATGACCCTTGTAGCTCATTATGATTTGGAGTTACATCAAATGGATATGAAAACCGCTTTTCTAAACGGAAATTTAGATGAAGATATATATATGGACCAGCCTGAAGGGTTCGCAAAACAAGGACAAGAACACTTGGCTTGCAAATTAAAGAAATCTATTTACGGGCTTAAACAAGCTTCCAGACAATGGTATATAAAGTTCAATGATACCGTAACTTACTTTGGATTTAAAGAAAATATTGTTGAACAATGTATTTATCTAAAGGTCAGTGGGAGCAAGTTTATAGTCTTAGTCTTGTATGTGGATGTTATTTTGTTAGCAAATAGTGATCTTGGTTTATTGCACGAAACCAAGAATTATCTTTCCACAAACTTTAAGATGGTTGATATGGGAGAGACAAATTATGTTATTGGCATAGAGATCTTCATGGATCGATCTCGTGGATTGCTGAGATTGTCTCAAAAAGGATATATCAATTGAGTTTTGGAAAGATTCTATATGCAATTATGTTCAGCCACTGATGCACCTATCACAAAAGGTGATAAGTTAAGTGAAAAACAATGTCCAAAGAATGATTTGGAAAAAGAGAGAATGAAATTGATTCCATATGCATCAGCTGTTGGAAGCTTGATATATTCACAGAATTGTACTAGACCAGATATCAGTTATGTTGTAGGTGTACTTGGTACGAATCAAAGTAATCCAGGTATAGATCATTGGCAAGCAACAAAGAAGGTTATGAGGTATCTCCAAGGAACGAAGGACTATATGCTCACATATAGGAGATCGAATCAATTAGAGGTTGTTGGATATTCAGACTCGGATTTTGCTGGCTGTCAGGATAGTGAAAAGTGCACCTCGGGCTTTGTATTTCTATTAGCTGGTGGAGCTATCTTGTGGAGGAGTGTAAAACAAAGCATCACTGCTTCTTCCACGATGGAGGCCGAGTTTGTTGCATGTTTTAAGGCTTCGAGTCATGCACTGTGGTTGCGAAATTTCATATCAAGGCTTAGGGTTGTTGACTCAATTGCTAAGCCGCTAAAGATATATTGTGATAATACCGCAACAGTTTTCTTTTCAAAGAATGGAAAGTACTCTAGTGGATCCAAGCACATGGATCTTAAGTACTTAGTTGTTAAAGAAAGAGTCCAGAAACAACAAGTGTCAATTGAAAATTTAAGTACCACTCATATGGTCGCCGATCCATTGACCAAAGGTGTGACACTCCGAAAATTTTCAACTAAGAAATTAAAAATATAAATACATATATTTTATATATATATACACACACAAGAATAGTAATTTAATAATACTATACTCAATTGACAAGCTTTAATATTTTAAATGGTACATTAGCAAGACTTGAAACATTGAGGACGCATTTGCACTTAGGACTTTACTCATGGGTTCAATTGGAAGCTTGATGAATTGAGGGGGAGATATGTTAAAAACTTTACATCTAAATATGACTCTCCACCTTCTACATTCATTTTCACAACTCCAAACACTATATTCCCAAATCACAAATTAAATTCTCTCTACCAAGAAGGAACTAAAGTGGCTAAACATATTCTGAAAATTTGAGAGATTCATGGATGAAATTGAGTCTTGAAGTGAAGGTGAAAGATGATTATACTCAATTGAATGGTTAAGGTTGGTAGAAGACTTTAGAACTTCAACTTCTTCTTCAATTAAAGGCTTGCATGGAGGTCTTAGGGGTTGAGTTTTAACAATCAGGGGCATCGTTGGAAAGCTTGAGATGGAAGCTTTCTAATGGTGGTGGTCTTCGTCGGCGGTGGCCGGAATCCGGCAAAGAACGTAGAGTGTCTGCTGAAAGTTTGGGGGCACTTTTGAGGCTCTTGGATTGGGAATTTGGACTTGAGTTCTTCATGAAAGTTGTAGAGGAGGTCGATTACTATGAAAATCATCAAATGTCTTTTGGTTAAACTGAACTTTCGATGGAGGTAATCGAGGCCGCAGCGGCAACAGTCCATAATTTGCAGACAATTACCTTGTGCGATCATAACTTTGAAGGAGATTTTGACTTCTTTAGAGAAGGAATTTGGAGATGTTTTCTTCATGAAAGTTGTAGAAAACATTCATATATATAAGTAAGTGTTATTTTTAAGTGGTATTTATGATTTTAATAGAACAGAATTAAGATAAACCGAAGTGGTATGAATCTGCCAAACAGGGGACATGAATTTGATGTAACTTTTAGAGGCTCTGTTCACAACCCTGGAGTCATAATTTGGAGTTGATGTCTTCATTAAAGTCGAAGATATCTTCGATAGCTTTAAGGTGGTTCAAATTTTGAATCGATTGGAGTTTTGTGGATTACCCAGTACAGATTAGAATAAACAGCGGCAGCAGGTGCCATGGTAATCTTCTTTTGAACACTTAACTTTAAATTTAATTTGACACAATTATTAGTTGTATATGATAACAAAATAGTTAAAGGTCAAGTATTCAATGGTGTTAATGGCGTATGATTGAAGGATGTTTAGTTGATTTGTATAAAAAAAATAAAGAATTCGCATCATTGTTCGAATAAGTTTAGATAGTTTAGAGAATGAATAATGAGGGCATCCGACTGTCATGATTCGAATTATCACTAATGTACTTAGACTAACGTATAGCGAGTATCTCATTAAGTATTAACGACTTGTGTAGGTTTTGAATATATTGATACCCACACTCGAATAGAGCTTAAAGTTGCCATGTAGAGCATCGTCGGATATCAGGTGAGGGATTCTATCCGTTTCTTTCACGCTTTTGGCACAATGCCCTGAGGAAATTGAACATGTTTATTTTGTTGCAAATTGATAACTCGTGTTTGATTCTAATTGCTTGATTGAATTATTCTAAGATTAGCTTTTATTCATGGGGTCCAAGCATGTAGTATATTTCTAGACTTTTCATGTCAATGATCCAAGTTTCATTAACTTCTCTTGGATGTTATATTTACTTCATATTCATTTTCTGAATTGCTCTTTATCACCCAATATGTTAATCATTACTTCTAATGTGAAATCCTCACATTTTTACTCTCCGGATTGATTGTAATTCGATCAAGCTCTCTTGAACACTTTAAGTATAACTTCTGGGCTTAACTCCCTCCTATTGGACTCCAACCACTAGCCTTTTGAATTGACTGTTCATTGATCGAAATATTCTTGAATGCCTGCTACTCTTATTGAGTCTTTAAACTCATATATCTATTTGATATCTCTAATGCTACTTTAATTCATATGTTTTCTCATTATTGTAATGAACTTCTAGTTCGATTGTCTTCTCGTTATCATAACTTCTGATTCACTTACCTTCTTGTTAACTCATTATAGTTTAATTCAACTAACTTCTTGTTATCTTTGTCGAAATCCAATCTGGATGAATTCTTGCATATTCTTATATCTCTCATACCACTTGAAATCATATACAAGTTATCTCAATTCTTGTGGAAATTGATACAGAAAGTTTATATCTTGTCTTTTACACCACTACGAGTTCTTATTCCAAAGTTTGAGCACGTAAACTTATTACAAGTACAAGTTACAAGTTATAAGCTTAAAAGCTTACAAGAAAGTTACAAGTCAAGCCACGAGGTCGCTACTCGATGGAATATATATATATATATATATACAAGGTGATATTTATATGGTATACGTGCTCACATCTAACATAACTTTGTTCATATCCATAACTATACATGAAAGTTGCTCCATTCTTAAATTTACATGTGAATTGATTCAAGTACCTTCTATGTCTATCTTGTTTGTATTTTGGTTCGTTTATAAGAATCATACCTTATCAATCGTTAATCGTAAAAGTATCTTATTTCCTTTGTTTGTGCTTATACCCTCACTGAGTCATTTGAGACTCACCCTCTTTTTTTCTCGTGTTCTATTTCCTCAGGTAGTTGTATGCAAGGATGATGAAATGTATTTAGTAACAATGTTCTTTGAGGACACTGATTGAGTAAATTGGTTCGGGTCATAATCCGAGACAACTTCATTTGAAAGAGGTATATTATGCTATAGTACATGGCTCATTTCGTCCAATACTTCCTTTAATTCGTTCCTGTGATTTTCCGACAAAGAAAAGATATAACTTTGGAAGGAAAATCATAGGCGGGTGACACTTGGGTGTCACAGAATGGTATCAGAGCTTTAGTTTGAATGTAGTATGTTGGTTGTGAAATTAGTGTTATGTATACCTAGATCTTAAGTTAAGATCTATCTTTGAGCCATGTTTAGGTAAAAAGTTTGAGTTGTGTAGGACTTGTCCAAGCAATTCAAGATAAAGTTAATATAGGAAATTCTGACAATGCACGGAAGACTCGTTATTATAGACATATAGTGGAAACATGTTGCACTACGAAAAACCTATTACGAGTAACCGTTGTCACCATAACTCTTTAATATCTCCCTGATTGGTATCCAAAATCTCATTGCTTGTCATTCTTCTGGTCGCTCTAAGGTCAATAACATCCATATTTGAAAACTCGAACATGATTGTTTGATAATGTATCCTTGCTTATATTACAAAATGGTCAATTTTCTTGTAACACTCATTGTGGTTATATTGTTAGGTCACATGTGTTATTTATTCCTACTTTCTAAATCGAGTAGCTTCTATAAATGTGATCAAAATGTCCTTATCTTCGCTCGGCACCTAATATTATATGTAATATCCATTTCTACTGCTTTTCTAAATCCTCATGTAGCATTTTATTATATTTTAAAAATCAGCTCGTATTCTTTTGAGGCCGAATCTATTGCATCCACCATTGTTATCATCACTATATCCCCACAAATGAAATTTCTTTTGTTTTGTTGAGACCTTTTATCATCTTTTCAGAATTTGCAATGAAGTATAACTTCATTTAGCAATCTTTGATCCACACAAATTCTTCCGATCATCTTCGAAATTGTATATAAACTCAAGATACTATGATATTTCATTTTCATCTCGTAGTTTGTTTCTGCCAACTATAAGAATGTTCATAATAACTACCTTGGACAACTGAAATTGACTTGTGAGAACTTTGAGTGAGTTTCTTTAAGCGGAAATTTTAGAGTGATAATATAGATACGAGCTTCGTACAATGGCCGAATCGGGGGAAAGACGTGAAGAAACTCTACAAGTTTGACACAAATACCTAGTGGAACCAGAGCATGTGCTGGTGATTTAGGTGCCCAAGTAAATCTCTTAGCCACTATAAATGATCATAAGAACAACATTTTATCACTACGTTCGAAGTCTGGAGCGAAAGTATGCGACTTTATCAAAGCCAAGCATTGTCTAGTAGTGATAGGCTGAGCGCAAGTCTACAACAAAGGATCAAACGATCGAGAGATTCCTGAGGTTTCACCTATCGGTTTGAAACTAACCAATTGGGCTCCAGTTCGACTTACCAAACGACAAAGATCGATGGACCTTGTACGACAAACTAGAAGTGGATAATTGAAGAGTTACTTATTTCCTTGCGTTAAAACGGGTCATAGATTAGAGATAAATGACGTAGTAGTTGGTCTAAACTTGTTATTAAAAGAATTAACTTAGACCTTCAAAATCTTAACAATCAAAGGTTAAAGAAGAACACCCAAATAATTGTACTCTATGTAGCGATAATCCCAACATGCTTCTATGTGTGTAAATATCCAATTTAACTTATTGTTGAACCCGTAATTCCATAAGCTACTCTATTTGAAAATCTTTGACTCTTAAGCTCAAATCAATTAATATTTTTGATTCGCACTGGTATCCTCAAGTACCTTTATTGTATTCTCATCTTCGTTCTTTTCTTTCGAAATTTAAATGTGGTTTTGTGAAATTTCTCGGTCGTTCTTTGACTATTTGTACAAGCTCATTTGGTTCTACCTTGTTGAATCAATCTTGTGTAAGTGTTACTAGTTTAATTCGAACTCGGCGGTACTTTCTTTTATTTCACATATATCACGTTCTACGTAATTCTTTGATATTCTTCTTACTTAAATTCCAAGTTCACATCTAGTACTCATACTTGGATTAAAGTTCTACACCTATGTATCTAATACTTATCATGTCCGTAATTTTTCATCGTATGAGAATTTCTAATTTATTTTGCGTGTTCAGCATCTCAACCCTTATAGAGTTTTCTTTTATAAATTCTATAGTCCATAATTTTATTTACCATTTCTCATTTACATATTTCCTAAGCTCTATTTCGTACAAAATATCATAATTTTATATACTTCTTAATGCGACCCCTTAACCTCATTGAAATTATGAAATTCTTTGGAATGGATAGACGAGAACCAACAGGAATAACCACGAGATTAAGATAGCAAAGTGAGAACATGAGAAAGAAATGCGCCACACTACTACAAGCTTTGCGGTGAATAAAGTGAGAATCTGGGGACCAGATTCTTTTAAGGAGGGGAGATTGTGACACTCCGAAAATTTTCAACTAAGAAATTAAAAATATAAATACATATATTTTATATATATATACACACACAAGAATAGTAATTTAATAATACTATACTCAATTGACAAGCTTTAATATTTTTCATGGTACATTAGCAAGACTTGAAACATTGAGGACGCATTTGCACTTAGGACTTTACTCATGGGTTCAATTGGAAGCTTGATGAATTGAGGGGGAGATATGTTAAAAACTTTACATCTAAATATGACTCTCCACCTTCTACATTCATTTTCACAACTCCAAACACTATATTCCCAAATCACAAATTAAATTCTCTCTACCAAGAAGGAACTAAAGTGGCTAAACATATTCTGAAAATTTGAGAGATTCATGGATGAAATTGAGTCTTGAAGTGAAGGTGAAAGATGATTATACTCAATTGAATGGTTAAGGTTGGTAGAAGACTTTAGAACTTCAACTTCTTCTTCAATTAAAGGCTTGCATGGAGGTCTTAGGGGTTGAGTTTTAACAATCAGGGGGCATCGTTGGAAAGCTTGAGATGGAAGCTTTCTAATGGTGGTGGTCTTCGTCGGCGGTGGCCGGAATCCGGCAAAGAACGTAGAGTGTCTGCTGAAAGTTTGGGGGCACTTTTGAGGCTCTTGGATTGGGAATTTGGACTTGAGTTCTTCATGAAAGTTGTAGAGGAGGTCGATTACTATGAAAATCATCAAATGTCTTTTGGTTAAACTGAACTTTCGATGGAGGTAATCGAGGCCGCAGCGGCAACAGTCCATAATTTGCAGACAATTACCTTGTGCGATCATAACTTTGAAGGAGATTTTGACTTCTTTAGAGAAGGAATTTGGAGATGTTTTCTTCATGAAAGTTGTAGAAAACATTCATATATATAAGTAAGTGTTATTTTTAAGTGGTATTTATGATTTTAATAGAACAGAATTAAGATAAACCGAAGTGGTATGAATCTGCCAAACAGGGGACATGAATTTGATGTAACTTTTAGAGGCTCTGTTCACAACCCTGGAGTCATAATTTGGAGTTGATGTCTTCATTAAAGTCGAAGATATCTTCGATAGCTTTAAGGTGGTTCAAATTTTGAATCGATTGGAGTTTTGTGGATTACCCAGTACAGATTAGAATAAACAGCGGCAGCAGGTGCCATGGTAATCTTCTTTTGAACACTTAACTTTAAATTTAATTTGACACAATTATTAGTTGTATATGATAACAAAATAGTTAAAGGTCAAGTATTCAATGGTGTTAATGGCGTATGATTGAAGGATGTTTAGTTGATTTGTATAAAAAAAATAAAGAATTCGCATCATTGTTCGAATAAGTTTAGATAGTTTAGAGAATGAATAATGAGGGCATCCGACTGTCATGATTCGAATTATCACTAATGTACTTAGACTAACGTATAGCGAGTATCTCATTAAGTATTAACGACTTGTGTAGGTTTTGAATATATTGATACCCACACTCGAATAGAGCTTAAAGTTGCCATGTAGAGCATCGTCGGATATCAGGTGAGGGATTCTATCCGTTTCTTTCACGCTTTTGGCACAATGCCCTGAGGAAATTGAACATGTTTATTTTGTTGCAAATTGATAACTCATGTTTGATTCTAATTGCTTGATTGAATTATTCTAAGATTAGCTTTTATTCATGGGGTCCAAGCATGTAGTATATTTCTAGACTTTTCATGTCAATGATCCAAGTTTCATTAACTTCTCTTGGATGTTATATTTACTTCATATTCATTTTCTGAATTGCTCTTTATCACCCAATATGTTAATCATTACTTCTAATGTGAAATCCTCACATTTTTACTCTCCGGATTGATTGTAATTCGATCAAGCTCTCTTGAACACTTTAAGTATAACTTCTGGGCTTAACTCCCTCCTATTGGACTCCAACCACTAGCCTTTTGAATTGACTGTTCATTGATCGAAATATTCTTGAATGCCTGCTACTCTTATTGAGTCTTTAAACTCATATATCTATTTGATATCTCTAATGCTACTTTAATTCATATGTTTTCTCATTATTGTAATGAACTTCTAGTTCGATTGTCTTCTCGTTATCATAACTTCTGATTCACTTACCTTCTTGTTAACTCATTATAGTTTAATTCAACTAACTTCTTGTTATCTTTGTCGAAATCCAATCTGGATGAATTCTTGCATATTCTTATATCTCTCATACCACTTGAAATCATATACAAGTTATCTCAATTCTTGTGGAAATTGATACAGAAAGTTTATATCTTGTCTTTTACACCACTACGAGTTCTTATTCCAAAGTTTGAGCACGTAAACTTATTACAAGTACAAGTTACAAGTTATAAGCTTAAAAGCTTACAAGAAAGTTACAAGTCAAGCCACGAGGTCGCTACTCGATGGAATATATATATATATATATACAAGGTGATATTTATATGGTATACGTGCTCACATCTAACATAACTTTGTTCATATCCATAACTATACATGAAAGTTGCTCCATTCTTAAATTTACATGTGAATTGATTCAAGTACCTTCTATGTCTATCTTGTTTGTATTTTGGTTCGTTTATAAGAATCATACCTTATCAATCGTTAATCGTAAAAGTATCTTATTTCCTTTGTTTGTGCTTATACCCTCACTGAGTCATTTGAGACTCACCCTCTTTTTTTCTCGTGTTCTATTTCCTCAGGTAGTTGTATGCAAGGATGATGAAATGTATTTAGTAACAATGTTCTTTGAGGACACTGATTGAGTAAATTGGTTCGGGTCATAATCCGAGACAACTTCATTTGAAAGAGGTATATTATGCTATAGTACATGGCTCATTTCGTCCAATACTTCCTTTAATTCGTTCCTGTGATTTTCCGACAAAGAAAAGATATAACTTTGGAAGGAAAATCATAGGCGGGTGACACTTGGGTGTCACAGAATGGTATCAGAGCTTTAGTTTGAATGTAGTATGTTGGTTGTGAAATTAGTGTTATGTATACCTAGATCTTAAGTTAAGATCTATCTTTGAGCCATGTTTAGGTAAAAAGTTTGAGTTGTGTAGGACTTGTCCAAGCAATTCAAGATAAAGTTAATATAGGAAATTCTGACAATGCACGGAAGACTCGTTATTATAGACATATAGTGGAAACATGTTGCACTACGAAAAACCTATTACGAGTAACCGTTGTCACCATAACTCTTTAATATCTCCCTGATTGGTATCCAAAATCTCATTGCTTGTCATTCTTCTGGTCGCTCTAAGGTCAATAACATCCATATTTGAAAACTCGAACATGATTGTTTGATAATGTATCCTTGCTTATATTACAAAATGGTCAATTTTCTTGTAACACTCATTGTGGTTATATTGTTAGGTCACATGTGTTATTTATTCCTACTTTCTAAATCGAGTAGCTTCTATAAATGTGATCAAAATGTCCTTATCTTCGCTCGGCACCTAATATTATATGTAATATCCATTTCTACTGCTTTTCTAAATCCTCATGTAGCATTTTATTATATTTTAAAAATCAGCTCGTATTCTTTTGAGGCCGAATCTATTGCATCCACCATTGTTATCATCACTATATCCCCACAAATGAAATTTCTTTTGTTTTGTTGAGACCTTTTATCATCTTTTCAGAATTTGCAATGAAGTATAACTTCATTTAGCAATCTTTGATCCACACAAATTCTTCCGATCATCTTCGAAATTGTATATAAACTCAAGATACTATGATATTTCATTTTCATCTCGTAGTTTGTTTCTGCCAACTATAAGAATGTTCATAATAACTACCTTGGACAACTGAAATTGACTTGTGAGAACTTTGAGTGAGTTTCTTTAAGCGGAAATTTTAGAGTGATAATATAGATACGAGCTTCGTACAATGGCCGAATCGGGGGAAAGACGTGAAGAAACTCTACAAGTTTGACACAAATACCTAGTGGAACCAGAGCATGTGCTGGTGATTTAGGTGCCCAAGTAAATCTCTTAGCCACTATAAATGATCATAAGAACAACATTTTATCACTACGTTCGAAGTCTGGAGCGAAAGTATGCGACTTTATCAAAGCCAAGCATTGTCTAGTAGTGATAGGCTGAGCGCAAGTCTACAACAAAGGATCAAACGATCGAGAGATTCCTGAGGTTTCACCTATCGGTTTGAAACTAACCAATTGGGCTCCAGTTCGACTTACCAAACGACAAAGATCGATGGACCTTGTACGACAAACTAGAAGTGGATAATTGAAGAGTTACTTATTTCCTTGCGTTAAAACGGGTCATAGATTAGAGATAAATGACGTAGTAGTTGGTCTAAACTTGTTATTAAAAGAATTAACTTAGACCTTCAAAATCTTAACAATCAAAGGTTAAAGAAGAACACCCAAATAATTGTACTCTATGTAGCGATAATCCCAACATGCTTCTATGTGTGTAAATATCCAATTTAACTTATTGTTGAACCCGTAATTCCATAAGCTACTCTATTTGAAAATCTTTGACTCTTAAGCTCAAATCAATTAATATTTTTGATTCGCACTGGTATCCTCAAGTACCTTTATTGTATTCTCATCTTCGTTCTTTTCTTTCGAAATTTAAATGTGGTTTTGTGAAATTTCTCGGTCGTTCTTTGACTATTTGTACAAGCTCATTTGGTTCTACCTTGTTGAATCAATCTTGTGTAAGTGTTACTAGTTTAATTCGAACTCGGCGGTACTTTCTTTTATTTCACATATATCACGTTCTACGTAATTCTTTGATATTCTTCTTACTTAAATTCCAAGTTCACATCTAGTACTCATACTTGGATTAAAGTTCTACACCTATGTATCTAATACTTATCATGTCCGTAATTTTTCATCGTATGAGAATTTCTAATTTATTTTGCGTGTTCAGCATCTCAACCCTTATAGAGTTTTCTTTTATAAATTCTATAGTCCATAATTTTATTTACCATTTCTCATTTACATATTTCCTAAGCTCTATTTCGTACAAAATATCATAATTTTATATACTTCTTAATGCGACCCCTTAACCTCATTGAAATTATGAAATTCTTTGGAATGGATAGACGAGAACCAACAGGAATAACCACGAGATTAAGATAGCAAAGTGAGAACATGAGAAAGAAATGCGCCACACTACTACAAGCTTTGCGGTGAATAAAGTGAGAATCTGGGGACCAGATTCTTTTAAGGAGGGGAGATTGTGACACTCCGAAAATTTTCAACTAAGAAATTAAAAATATAAATACATATATTTTATATATATATACACACACAAGAATAGTAATTTAATAATACTATACTCAATTGACAAGCTTTAATATTTTTCATGGTACATTAGCAAGACTTGAAACATTGAGGACGCATTTGCACTTAGGACTTTACTCATGGGTTCAATTGGAAGCTTGATGAATTGAGGGGGAGATATGTTAAAAACTTTACATCTAAATATGACTCTCCACCTTCTACATTCATTTTCACAACTCCAAACACTATATTCCCAAATCACAAATTAAATTCTCTCTACCAAGAAGGAACTAAAGTGGCTAAACATATTCTGAAAATTTGAGAGATTCATGGATGAAATTGAGTCTTGAAGTGAAGGTGAAAGATGATTATACTCAATTGAATGGTTAAGGTTGGTAGAAGACTTTAGAACTTCAACTTCTTCTTCAATTAAAGGCTTGCATGGAGGTCTTAGGGGTTGAGTTTTAACAATCAGGGGGCATCGTTGGAAAGCTTGAGATGGAAGCTTTCTAATGGTGGTGGTCTTCGTCGGCGGTGGCCGGAATCCGGCAAAGAACGTAGAGTGTCTGCTGAAAGTTTGGGGGCACTTTTGAGGCTCTTGGATTGGGAATTTGGACTTGAGTTCTTCATGAAAGTTGTAGAGGAGGTCGATTACTATGAAAATCATCAAATGTCTTTTGGTTAAACTGAACTTTCGATGGAGGTAATCGAGGCCGCAGCGGCAACAGTCCATAATTTGCAGACAATTACCTTGTGCGATCATAACTTTGAAGGAGATTTTGACTTCTTTAGAGAAGGAATTTGGAGATGTTTTCTTCATGAAAGTTGTAGAAAACATTCATATATATAAGTAAGTGTTATTTTTAAGTGGTATTTATGATTTTAATAGAACAGAATTAAGATAAACCGAAGTGGTATGAATCTGCCAAACAGGGGACATGAATTTGATGTAACTTTTAGAGGCTCTGTTCACAACCCTGGAGTCATAATTTGGAGTTGATGTCTTCATTAAAGTCGAAGATATATTCGATAGCTTTAAGGTGGTTCAAATTTTGAATCGATTGGAGTTTTGTGGATTACCCAGTACAGATTAGAATAAACAGCGGCAGCAGGTGCCATGGTAATCTTCTTTTGAACACTTAACTTTAAATTTAATTTGACACAATTATTAGTTGTATATGATAACAAAATAGTTAAAGGTCAAGTATTCAATGGTGTTAATGGCGTATGATTGAAGGATGTTTAGTTGATTTGTATAAAAAAAATAAAGAAT
The DNA here is from genome assembly GCA_003313485.2 of Penstemon barbatus. NCBI lineage: Eukaryota > Viridiplantae > Streptophyta > Magnoliopsida > Lamiales > Plantaginaceae > Penstemon > Penstemon barbatus. The sequence continues at coordinate 25,267,592 of CM064877.1, read as the reverse complement.
TCGCATCATTGTTCGAATAAGTTTAGATAGTTTAGAGAATGAATAATGAGGGCATCCGACTGTCATGATTCGAATTATCACTAATGTACTTAGACTAACGTATAGCGAGTATCTCATTAAGTATTAACGACTTGTGTAGGTTTTGAATATATTGATACCCACACTCGAATAGAGCTTAAAGTTGCCATGTAGAGCATCGTCGGATATCAGGTGAGGGATTCTATCCGTTTCTTTCACGCTTTTGGCACAATGCCCTGAGGAAATTGAACATGTTTATTTTGTTGCAAATTGATAACTCATGTTTGATTCTAATTGCTTGATTGAATTATTCTAAGATTAGCTTTTATTCATGGGGTCCAAGCATGTAGTATATTTCTAGACTTTTCATGTCAATGATCCAAGTTTCATTAACTTCTCTTGGATGTTATATTTACTTCATATTCATTTTCTGAATTGCTCTTTATCACCCAATATGTTAATCATTACTTCTAATGTGAAATCCTCACATTTTTACTCTCCGGATTGATTGTAATTCGATCAAGCTCTCTTGAACACTTTAAGTATAACTTCTGGGCTTAACTCCCTCCTATTGGACTCCAACCACTAGCCTTTTGAATTGACTGTTCATTGATCGAAATATTCTTGAATGCCTGCTACTCTTATTGAGTCTTTAAACTCATATATCTATTTGATATCTCTAATGCTACTTTAATTCATATGTTTTCTCATTATTGTAATGAACTTCTAGTTCGATTGTCTTCTCGTTATCATAACTTCTGATTCACTTACCTTCTTGTTAACTCATTATAGTTTAATTCAACTAACTTCTTGTTATCTTTGTCGAAATCCAATCTGGATGAATTCTTGCATATTCTTATATCTCTCATACCACTTGAAATCATATACAAGTTATCTCAATTCTTGTGGAAATTGATACAGAAAGTTTATATCTTGTCTTTTACACCACTACGAGTTCTTATTCCAAAGTTTGAGCACGTAAACTTATTACAAGTACAAGTTACAAGTTATAAGCTTAAAAGCTTACAAGAAAGTTACAAGTCAAGCCACGAGGTCGCTACTCGATGGAATATATATATATATATATACAAGGTGATATTTATATGGTATACGTGCTCACATCTAACATAACTTTGTTCATATCCATAACTATACATGAAAGTTGCTCCATTCTTAAATTTACATGTGAATTGATTCAAGTACCTTCTATGTCTATCTTGTTTGTATTTTGGTTCGTTTATAAGAATCATACCTTATCAATCGTTAATCGTAAAAGTATCTTATTTCCTTTGTTTGTGCTTATACCCTCACTGAGTCATTTGAGACTCACCCTCTTTTTTTCTCGTGTTCTATTTCCTCAGGTAGTTGTATGCAAGGATGATGAAATGTATTTAGTAACAATGTTCTTTGAGGACACTGATTGAGTAAATTGGTTCGGGTCATAATCCGAGACAACTTCATTTGAAAGAGGTATATTATGCTTTAGTACATGGCTCATTTCGTCCAATACTTCCTTTAATTTGTTCCTGTGATTTTCCGACAAAGAAAAGATATAACTTTGGAAGGAAAATCATAGGCGGGTGACACTTGGGTGTCACAGAATGGTATCAGAGCTTTAGTTTGAATGTAGTATGTTGGTTGTGAAATTAGTGTTATGTATACCTAGATCTTAAGTTAAGATCTATCTTTGAGCCATGTTTAGGTAAAAAGTTTGAGTTGTGTAGGACTTGTCCAAGCAATTCAAGATAAAGTTAATATAGGAAATTCTGACAATGCACGGAAGACTCGTTATTATAGACATATAGTGGAAACATGTTGCACTACGAAAAACCTATTACGAGTAACCGTTGTCACCATAACTCTTTAATATCTCCCTGATTGGTATCCAAAATCTCATTGCTTGTCATTCTTCTGGTCGCTCTAAGGTCAATAACATCCATATTTGAAAACTCGAACATGATTGTTTGATAATGTATCCTTGCTTATATTACAAAATGGTCAATTTTCTTGTAACACTCATTGTGGTTATATTGTTAGGTCACATGTGTTATTTATTCCTACTTTCTAAATCGAGTAGCTTCTATAAATGTGATCAAAATGTCCTTATCTTCGCTCGGCACCTAATATTATATGTAATATCCATTTCTACTGCTTTTCTAAATCCTCATGTAGCATTTTATTATATTTTAAAAATCAGCTCGTATTCTTTTGAGGCCGAATCTATTGCATCCACCATTGTTATCATCACGATATCCCCACAAATGAAATTTCTTTTGTTTTGTTGAGACCTTGTATCATCTTTTCAGAATTTGCAATGAAGTATAACTTCATTTAGCAATCTTTGATCCACACAAATTCTTCCGATCATCTTCGAAATTGTATATAAACTCAAGATACTATGATATTTCATTTTCATCTCGTAGTTTGTTTCTGCCAACTATAAGAATGTTCATAATAACTACCTTGGACAACTGAAATTGACTTGTGAGAACTTTGAGTGAGTTTCTTTAAGCGGAAATTTTAGAGTGATAATATAGATACGAGCTTCGTACAATGGCCGAATCGGGGGAAAGACGTGAAGAAACTCTACAAGTTTGACACAAATACCTAGTGGAACCAGAGCATGTGCTGGTGATTTAGGTGCCCAAGTAAATCTCTTAGCCACTATAAATGATCATAAGAACAACATTTTATCACTACGTTCGAAGTCTGGAGCGAAAGTATGCGACTTTATCAAAGCCAAGCATTGTCTAGTAGTGATAGGCTGAGCGCAAGTCTACAACAAAGGATCAAACGATCGAGAGATTCCTGAGGTTTCACCTATCGGTTTGAAACTAACCAATTGGGCTCCAGTTCGACTTACCAAACGACAAAGATCGATGGACCTTGTACGACAAACTAGAAGTGGATAATTGAAGAGTTACTTATTTCCTTGCGTTAAAACGGGTCATAGATTAGAGATAAATGACGTAGTAGTTGGTCTAAACTTGTTATTAAAAGAATTAACTTAGACCTTCAAAATCTTAACAATCAAAGGTTAAAGAAGAACACCCAAATAATTGTACTCTATGTAGCGATAATTCCAACATGCTTCTATGTGTGTAAATATCCAATTTAACTTATTGTTGAACCCGTAATTCCATAAGCTACTCTATTTGAAAATCTTTGACTCTTAAGCTCAAATCAATTAATATTTTTGATTCGCACTGGTATCCTCAAGTACCTTTATTGTATTCTCATCTTCGTTCTTTTCTTTCGAAATTTAAATGTGGTTTTGTGAAATTTCTCGGTCGTTCTTTGACTATTTGTACAAGCTCATTTGGTTCTACCTTGTTGAATCAATCTTGTGTAAGTGTTACTAGTTTAATTCGAACTCGGCGGTACTTTCTTTTATTTCACATATATCACGTTCTACGTAATTCTTTGATATTCTTCTTACTTAAATTCCAAGTTCACATCTAGTACTCATACTTGGATTAAAGTTCTACACCTATGTATCTAATACTTATCATGTCCGTAATTTTTCATCGTATGAGAATTTCTAATTTATTTTGCGTGTTCAGCATCTCAACCCTTATAGAGTTTTCTTTTATAAATTCTATAGTCCATAATTTTATTTACCATTTCTCATTTACATATTTCCTAAGCTCTATTTCGTACAAAATATCATAATTTTATATACTTCTTAATGCGACCCCTTAACCTCATTGAAATTATGAAATTCTTTGGAATGGATAGACGAGAACCAACAGGAATAACCACGAGATTAAGATAGCAAAGTGAGAACATGAGAAAGAAATGCGCCACACTACTACAAGCTTTGCGGTGAATAAAGTGAGAATCTGGGGACCAGATTCTTTTAAGGAGGGGAGATTGTGACACTCCGAAAATTTTCAACTAAGAAATTAAAAATATAAATACATATATTTTATATATATATACACACACAAGAATAGTAATTTAATAATACTATACTCAATTGACAAGCTTTAATATTTTTCATGGTACATTAGCAAGACTTGAAACATTGAGGACACATTTGCACTTAGGACTTTACTCATGGGTTCAATTGGAAGCTTGATGAATTGAGGGGGAGATATGTTAAAAACTTTACATCTAAATATGACTCTCCACCTTCTACATTCATTTTCACAACTCCAAACACTATATTCCCAAATCACAAATTAAATTCTCTCTACCAAGAAGGAACTAAAGTGGCTAAACATATTCTGAAAATTTGAGAGATTCATGGATGAAATTGAGTCTTGAAGTGAAGGTGAAAGATGATTATACTCAATTGAATGGTTAAGGTTGGTAGAAGACTTTAGAACTTCAACTTCTTCTTCAATTAAAGGCTTGCATGGAGGTCTTAGGGGTTGAGTTTTAACAATCATGGGGCATCGTTGGAAAGCTTGAGATGGAAGCTTTCTAATGGTGGTGGTCTTCGTCGGCGGTGGCCGGAATCCGGCAAAGAACGTAGAGTGTCTGCTGAAAGTTTGGGGGCACTTTTGAGGCTCTTGGATTGGGAATTTGGACTTGAGTTCTTCATGAAAGTTGTAGAGGAGGTCGATTACTATGAAAATCATCAAATTTCTTTTGGTTAAACTGAACTTTCGATGGAGGTAATCGAGGCCGCAGCGGCAACAGTCCATAATTTGCAGACAATTACCTTGTGCGATCATAACTTTGAAGGAGATTTTGACTTCTTTAGAGAAGGAATTTGGAGATGTTTTCTTCATGAAAGTTGTAGAAAACATTCATATATATAAGTAAGTGTTATTTTTAAGTGGTATTTATGATTTTAATAGAACAGAATTAAGATAAACCGAAGTGGTATGAATCTGCCAAACAGGGGACATGAATTTGATGTAACTTTTAGAGGCTCTGTTCACAACCCTGGAGTCATAATTTGGAGTTGATGTCTTCATTAAAGTCGAAGATATCTTCGATAGCTTTAAGGTGGTTCAAATTTTGAATCGATTGGAGTTTTGTGGATTACCCAGTACAGATTAGAATAAACAGCGGCAGCAGGTGCCATGGTAATCTTCTTTTGAACACTTAACTTTAAATTTAATTTGACACAATTATTAGTTGTATATGATAACAAAATAGTTAAAGGTCAAGTATTCAATGGTGTTAATGGCGTATGATTGAAGGATGTTTAGTTGATTTGTATAAAAAAAATAAAGAATTCGCATCATTGTTCGAATAAGTTTAGATAGTTTAGAGAATGAATAATGAGGGCATCCGACTGTCATGATTCGAATTATCACTAATGTACTTGGACTAACGTATAGCGAGTATCTCATTAAGTATTAACGACTTGTGTAGGTTTTGAATATATTGATACCCACACTCGAATAGAGCTTAAAGTTGCCATGTAGAGAATCGTCGGATATCAGGTGAGGGATTCTATCCGTTTCTTTCACGCTTTTGGCACAATGCCCTGAGGAAATTGAACATGTTTATTTTGTTGCAAATTGATAACTCATGTTTGATTCTAATTGCTTGATTTAATTATTCTAAGATTAGCTTTTATTCATGGGGTCCAAGCATGTAGTATATTTCTAGACTTTTCATGTCAATGATCCAAGTTTCATTAACTTCTCTTGGATGTTATATTTACTTCATATTCATTTTCTGAATTGCTCTTTATCACCCAATATGTTAATAATTACTTCTAATGTGAAATCCTCACATTTTTACTCTCCGGATTGATTGTAATTCGATCAAGCTCTCTTGAACACTTTAAGTATAACTTTTGGGCTTAACTCCCTCCTATTGGACTCCAACCACTAGCCTTTTGAATTGACTGTTCCTTGATCGAAATATTCTTGAATGCCTGCTACTCTTATTGAGTCTTTAAACTCATATATCTATTTGATATCTCTAATGCTACTTTAATTCATATGTCTTCTCATTATTGTAATGAACTTCTAGTTCGATTGTCTTCTCGTTATCATAACTTCTTATTCACTTACCTTCTTGTTAACTCATTAGAGTTTAATTCAACTAACTTCTTGTTATCTTTGTCGAAATCCAATCTGGATGAATTCTTGCATATTCTTATATCTCTCATACCACTTGAAATCATATACAAGTTATCTCAATTCTTGTGGAAATTGATACAGAAAGTTTATATCTTGTCTTTTACACCACTACGAGTTCTTATTCCAAAGTTTGAGCACGTAAACTTATTACAAGTACAAGTTACAAGTTATAAGCTTAAAAGCTTACAAGAAAGTTACAAGTTAAGCCACGAGGTCGCTACTCGATGGAATATATATATATATATATATATATATATATATATATATATATATATATATATATATATATATATATATACAAGGTGATATTTATATGGTTTACGTGCTCACATCTAACATAACTTTGTTCATATCCATAACTATACATGAAAGTTGCTCCATTCTTAAATTTACATGTGAATTGATTCAAGTACCTTCTATGTCTATCATGTTTGTATTTTGGTTCGTTTATAAGAATCATACCTTATCAATCGTTAATCGTAAAAGTATCTTATTTCCTTTGTTTGTGCTTATACCCTCACTGAGTCATTTGAGACTCACCCTCTTTTTTTTCTCGTGTTCTATTTCCTCAGGTAGTTGTATGCAAGGATGATGAAATGTATTTAGTAACAATGTTCTTTGAGGACACTGATTGAGTAAATTGGTTCGGGTCATAATCCGAGACAACTTCATTTGAAAGGGGTATATTATGCTTTAGTACATGGCTCATTTCGTCCAATACTTCCTTTAATTCGTTCCTGTGATTTTCCGACAAAGAAAAGATATAACTTTGGAAGGAAAATCATAGGCGGGTGACACTTGGGTGTCACAAAAGGATTGCCTATAAAGACTTATAAAGAACATGTTATTAGTATGGGTCTTTTAAGCAATCCATGACTGTAATAAGTGGTTATCAATAAATTGTCATTTGCTTAAATTATTGTTTCTGTTTTCCTGTTTCCAATTATGTGTACACATGTTATATTTGGATTTAATATAACAGGATTTGTCCTAACAAGGTAAAATTAAAGGGGTTATTATGGACTAGAGTAGTATAAGCAGTGTTTTAAAAACCAGACCGGACCGGCCGGTTCGACCGGTTTAACCGGTAACCAGTTACCAATCCGGTCCGGTTAACCCTCCAAAATCAGCTTTGTTCCTGACCAGTTTGAACCGGCAAAAACCGGTTAAAAACCGGTAAAACCAATGAACTAGTGAACCGATTGAACCACTGGTTCACTTATAAAAATAAAAAGTTTACCCTATGGATTTTTATTTCTCTTCCGCGGCCTTTAAACTTTAACAATACTCTCACATATTTTCTTCTATTTTTCACTTTGAAATAAAAAAAATCAACAAGAAACAAAAAAATCTTATATATAATAAGTTATATAAATATATTTGAGTATCAAATTCATTTGAAAAGTCATTTTTTTCACAAACTTTATGTAATTTTATTTTTTTTATATAATTCAATGACAAAATTCATCAACAATTTCTCTTTTTCATAGGTGATTAGTAATAAAATTATTGTTTTTGATATGGTGTTTATTATAATTTGAATTATTGCGTTGATATCATGTTATCATACTTGTAATTTTGTTGCTATCATTCATTCTTAACTCAAATTTTGTAGGAAAAATAATTGATAATGAGATAAACATTTAGTTTATGGAAATAAACTTGAAAAAATGAATAATATATTTTTTTTAAATAGTTGATTACATATATTAAAATTAAAATTAAAATATTATATTGTAATGACGTCACACCGGTTGAACCAGTGGTTAAAACGATTAAACCGATCTAACCAGTAACCAGTGAGGTTACCGGTTCGATGTCCGATCCGGTTTTTAAAACATTGAGTATAAGTCGTTAATGTCGTGATACATAGAAAGGAAGTTTGATGTATATATCATACGACCGCTATGATCCATATTAGTGACTAAAACTAATTCTAGTATTAAAGTATCATATTTACCTATTATGTATTATCAGCTTATTTTTTTTAAAACTAAATCGTGATCACGTGTCAAGTCTTTGTATGAAGAACACAACAGAGTCAATTCATTTTTTTAACTCAATCGGTTTAGTGACCAAGTGGGAGAATGTTAAACTATTATTTTTATGGTCCACTTACCTAGCTTAATTACAAGTTTTTAAAGTTGTGGCTCTTCAAATTATAGAGTAAAAGCTGATTATAATATAGGTATATTCATGTATTAGTAACTTACAAATGAAGATTAAATACTATGATGGTTGGTGGTTCATCTTCTATGTAAGTCACTATGAATGTGGCCCTCTTCTCTCATCTATAAAAGGGGGATACAACCTCTCCTCCATTATAAGTTTTTCCCATCACTTACATAAACACACTGGTTGTATCATAAGGAAAGGATAGAGAGAAGAAGGTGAGTCACAATTGAGATTTAAGATAGAGGAGTTTTTTCAAGTGCCCTTTGGATCGAAGGATTACTTTGAAGCAACGTCATATATTGAAGACTCCATGGCGAAAGGTATACCGATAAACTCTCTTATCTAAAATTATATTTACAATATGAGTTAGTTGATAAGCATATTTTTAAAGTTTTTCCGCATAAAATTTAATAAAAGTCTTTCAGGAATTAGCTTAGGGGTTTTATTCGTCTCGTTGTCGCGAACACAGACATATAATCAATTTCATATTACGTTGAGCGAATTGTTCAGTTTTAACATTTGAAAATATGAATATAAGGAATTAGCTTAAAGAAATTCATGCTACTGCTGCTAAATCAACCAATAAAGTGCAACCGGAGCATTCTGTCGGGCTTTATCAGCAACCGGCAAAGGCATTCTGAGCGGCAGTAGGATTCAGTGTTGTGAAATTTTGGTTTTATACTAAATTTAAATAAAAAGCATAGTTTATATAAACAACTTATATTGTTTTATAATACGATATATGACGTAAAATAATTAAAAATATAAAACGATTGACCTGATAAGAGTCACGCCACTAGATGCTCGTACTAAGAAAGTGATTGCTTCTCGTGTAGGTATTGATGGCTGATCACAATCTCAAGATAAAATCCATATGGCCACGCCGCGTCTTCATCTATGAGCACGTTCACAGGAAGACAAAGAACCAGACCTTATCTTAAGTGCACCTCGAACAGTGTATGAAAATATATTAGCAAATGCAACTAGTGAGTGTGCAAAATCCGTAAGACCCCTAACACCTATTTATAGTGCGTTCATGAGACCTTAATGGTCAGAATCATTAAGAACCATATAATGGCACATTAAGGGGAATTATTTCACTTTATTTCACAATCGGTTTTGACTGTTACAAAATTTATTTTATTTGATGTTTTAAAAACTTAAAATTCCAACAATCCCCCACAAGTTTTTAAAACTTCAAAAATCTACAAAATAAAGGGCATTAAATACTGTGCAATTGGTGTAGGAGCTTTCCGGGCTTGAACCTACACTTAATGTTGATGATTCTCATTTGAGGAAGCCATAATGGCGCAAGTGCTTTGAATTAGGTCCCTTGACCCAACTTCAACACATCACACACACAATATCGACATTGGTCATAGTTTGCGGGTTAGCGCGTTAACGGCCATGCGCTCGAATCTTGATTCTCATGAGAGTTTCTAGGGTCAGCCCAAACCCAAAGCCACTGCCTCATGGAAACTCTCACTTAGGTGAAACCTCCAAGGATACATGTGACCTATTTATATACCATGCGGGATTCCCTCCTTGATCTCATTAAGCGTTAAACCCAACCATAATATCACACTATGAAAGCACTATTACCATAGGGATGGGGAGGAGATGCACTCCTAATGTTAGTGCTAACTGAGTCGCTCAGTACAGGTTGTTCCTACCCATTGAACCTTCTTCCTGGGGTCTCCAATAACAAAGGTTGGGTTACTCCTACAGGCAACTCCCCTACGGGCTTACGCCCATCCCCCTCGATGAAGAAGGATATAGCATTTATAGCTATTCCAGAGACAAAATTCCACCTCGTGGAATAATTTATATTGCCTCTAAAAATTCAATTTCCACAATTATTGTTCATGTACGATCTGCGTCGCATTATGGTTCTCTTGATATTTTCATTTATCTCTTGTATGTGCACGTGCACCTGTTACGATATCACCTCGACAAGAGTGGTTAATAAATTAACAACAACTAAATTAGAAGATGATTATCATCACTTCCTACTTTATTTTAGAAGTTTTTCATCATGACTTCTAGCATAAATACGCGAGCCTTTAGAATAACTCTAAGTCTCAACCTCCACTTTCTCACTTTGTTTAAATGTTGAGTTTCATATTTAATATTAATCAGATAGCGATATCATATGAAATAAAATTTATTCTTGATAAACTTTATATATCATGTTCAAACCTAAAATTTCTTAAGATTAGTTGTAGAAACCAATTGATACAAAATATTTACAAGTTTAATTAATGTTTACATGATAAATGAAACCACCATAGTGTTATTCCTGGTTAATATGATTAATTTGCAATAAAATAATTCATATACACAATATACGCTGAAACAAATTTAGTCATATGAACAACTCTTCCAAAATTGTTATCTATTGGGAGAAATTATTATGCTAGAAATAAAGCTCAAAATATTATGAATGTAACCTCTACACTTTTCCATTATCAAACAAATAAATTCTTATTTGATTTTATTTTCTTTTGATAAAGAAGTTACTTACAAGGTATACATGACCTGAATTTATTTGATTTTATTTTCTTTTGATAAAGAAGTTACTTACAAGGTATACATGACCATAAGGTAACACCTTCCACATTTTTCATAAAATCATAAAGTCAATCACATGCATAAATTAGTATTCATAATACTATTTCATCAATGCATGTACATTTAGTCTAACCATTAATGATCTTCATCTCAATAGAATATCATACTACTCAATTATCATTTTATTTCAATCAAGACATGATGATTACTCCCCCTCTACCACATGTACAAATTAACACAATAATCAAGAAATTTAGCATGAAAGATTTTTACAAAATATTTATCTTACTTAATAAAAGCAATGTTGTCTAGCACTCAAAATGCTTTTATAACAATTTAATGATTAGACCTCTATCTATATCATTGTAGTCATCTATTAGACCTTAAATATAATATGACTAGCACTGGTAATGCAATAAACCATTACACAATCACGTAACTCCTATGCAATTATGGTCAATATTAATTTTTAGGAAATCATAATTAAGATGCACTAAGTTTCATGCCTGTGATTTTTTTTTTAATTAATACTCCCTCCGTTCCCTTTTACATGTCACTTTAGAGGAAAAAAAAATTCCACAATACATGTCACTTTATAATTTCAAGATAGATTTAAATGCTAATTTGACATTTTTACCCTTCTTTAATCCTAAATACTATACTTAATATCTTCCAATTTTCTAAACAAATAACCATGCATTTATTAAGGGCAATTTTGTCCAACTATCCTTTAATTTTCCTAAAATCTAGAGCATTAAATAATTTCTTAATCATTGTGAAACAACCTTAAACGACATCTAAAAAGGAACGGAGGGAGTATATTGAATAACTTAACACATTATATGTTATATAGCCAAAGGTAGATGAAAAATAAACCATACCTGATAGCACGCTTATTTTAATCGTAGTTAACTTCAACAAACTAAACTCCATTTGGTCTAATCTTGTACAAGTTCCATTTTGAACTACTTTCTTTAACTTTGATATTATGATACAAGAATCACTTTGTAATCTCGATTGTTAAATTAGAAGAGGTCCAACTCCATCACAAAAGAAACCTAACAAATAATGTTTATTAGTTTATGTGAACACTCCCCAAGTAAGATGCAATGAGTATATTCATTAAAACCATTTATGTGCATAGTTTAATATCCTTTAAATATGTATATAAACTTCATGATTAACATTTATACACCATGTATAACGCGCTGAGCTGTCAAGAATAAGACTTTTGTCATATTGCAAGATAGCAATTGATTCATGGAAAATTCTAGATATCAGTGAGGTTGCATAATTTTACCGTATCAATGCATATGAAACATATATTTCCTATTTTTATTGCAAAATTAAATGCACTTATGGCAAAATAATTCATGCATTTATTTAGTATATATAATTAGTTTTTTTTTTTTTTTTTTTTTAAGCATTTAGTATATATAAGTTAAAACATAAAATTTATAACACATAAATTCTTATTTACTCTTGGCTAGTGATATTGTTGACACTTTGATAAAATTAGACCACCAATCAAAATCTTTCAATGAATCTACGAATTCAAATTAAGAAATATACATACACAAGGCACAAATGTGAAAATGCCCAACTAATATTTAAGTTTAAAAATCAACATCGAATATATATTACTTAGCACCTCACATTATCACATAATGAAACTAAAATTTGATTTCACATTATCACATAACAAACATTTGAATAGTAGAAAATTGATCTCACCAACACCATATATTAGAGCATGTTTACTTAGAATGAAAAAATCTATCCTTCAGGGTTCTAGGACAAGGGTTATGAGGGTCCAGGATTAGTCTAGCGTAAGCTTGGACACCTGGGTTATCAAAAAAAAAAATTTCCAACGATATATATTTTTAACGGAAAAACTCATTTAATAGTTTAAAATAATTTAAATCCTAACAATAGCAATGACAATATTTATTTACCGAATACTGTACTCTTGCTAGCAGAAGTCCTTGGACGATCCTTTTTAATAATTAATAACATGCAAGTACCAACTTTTTTTTTTTTATGCGGTGAATATAATTTAATTATATTGACATTTACAAAGTCTTAGAATAAATCTCGGCAAGACATTGTAAGGGTGCGAAATACAAAATGCCACCCTGTAAAGCACGTGAGCTACCGAGTTATTTTCTCTAGGTTTGGATGTTCACAATGTGTTAAGATATTTCCCAGGTTAATACTGACACGGTCTATTCAGAATATGAATGTGAGAATTCTGACCTGTATCACTAATTGTGGAGAGGTGAGTTTTAAAAAAAAAAAAAAAACAGATATTTTATGTGACTTCATTACATAAAGATCGAACCAAACATGATGGAATCATTTTAGTAGTGCCTAGTACGAGATGTTGGGTTATACACAATGTTATTAAAACCGGATCAAATTGGTCGATCCGATCGGTTCGACCCTGAATCGAAGGCTTATTCGATCCGGTTAAACCTTTGAAACCAATAAACTTAAAAATTAGTTTGAACCTGATTGAACCGATCTAAAATCGGTGAACCGGTTCAATCTGGTTTTGATTTTCCTTTTTTTTGAATTTTGAATTTTTTAATATTAAAAATAATTTATAGATAACTCTTAAAAAATATTTATAAATTAGATTAAGATAATTAGCTTAAGTTAATATTTTACAAAATATCAATTAAAATTAAAACTAATTTATTTTATGACTTAAATTCTCATTAAAAGTTTTTCTATAAGATATTTCTTTCCAACTATATATTTTTAGGATAAAGAGTATCAAAGTTCGAAAGTTAAATTAATATATTATGTAAATTTAATTTTGAACATTAGACTTGTATACATAACAATATTTTAAAATTATTAATCTCTTAGTTTGTTGTATTTTAACCCACACTTTTATAGTTTAAATTAAGTAAATATGATTATATTATATTTACATGATCTTACTAATTAGTATCATATTATCATTATGATATAAGTTAGATAAATATTATATGGTTTAATTTAAATATATTCTAAGTTTTTGTATATTTTTAATCAATTGTAGGAAATTGTTTAAATTTTATGCATATTATATACACTTTAAAATTAAAGATATTTATTATATTATTATGACTTCATTCGATCCGATTAATGATCCGATCAATTCGACCAATAAAACCAGTAAAATCAGTTACCAGTCCGTAAACTTGTCCGGTCCAATTTTAAAAACATTGGTTATACATCACAACCCGCACATGGGGAACATATGTATTACATTCTTGCGGCCCAACTTTGGGTTTGGATTTAATCCACGTTTCATGGTTGGATTATAGAGTAAAAGATGTTGAATTTATAAGCAGGAGAATTACATTTTTGGTACCGTTTTTCATGTTAATTTTTATTTTTGGTATACCTATGGACTATGGTACCACATTTTAATAATTTGTGACACATTTGAAATCGATATTAAAAATCACCGTTAAGTTGACAATTAAATTTTATTGCAAAGTTGATGTCAATATTTATGTTGACTGACAATATATAACATTTTAAGCTAAATAGCCCCGCATCATTAAATTTATTGACTATTTTGGTCCACACTGTTGTCAGATTTTGAAATTAACTCCAATAAAATGACGTGCGGACCAGCTTCGAGATTTTACTCATAATATTTACATACTTAATTTAATTGTATAAGCAATATTAATAAATTAATATAAATATGGAAAAAAAAATTATTTTCAAATCTAAGATATAAATAATAGTAATAATCTATTAAATATTTATTAAAATAATAAATTATATAATTAATTTTTTTAATATTTATAAAAATAACATATAATAAACCCACCCACCCCGTCTCCAACCCCCAAAACCCCTTCACCCCAATTTCCAGGCAACCCGCGACCTGGGATCGGAGAATCCATGCTACCACGGCCTGGGTTCTACTACAAATATCAGGCCATGGTGGTCTAGGTTCGATTCTATACCACTGTGACCTGGGATTTATTGGTCCCAGGCCATCAGTTGGCCTGGAAACAAAGATCCCAGGCCATCAGCGATCTGGGAATTAGGGGTGGAGGTGGAGGTGGGGGTGGGGTTTTAGTTTTTTTAATATTAGGGTTAATTACAGGGACCTCCCCTGAGGTTTGGTGAAATTCGCGTTCATTCCCCTCTAAGAATACTAATTACTCGGACCTCCCTCGAGGTTTGAAAAACATTTCAACCGTTAGGGTTCCGTTAATTTTTGCTTACGTCATCATAAATTTTTTGATAGATTGGCAATTTTACCCCTGACTTACTGTAGCAAATATGTATGGACTATATTACCCCTCTCAGCAAAGGTTACATTGTTGAATGAGAATGGATCTAATAGCAATGTCAAATTACATTTGTGGATTAAAATGTTGTTAAATTTATATAAAATGTGTACTGACTTTATTAATGTATAATTATATTTAAAATAACATTTTAAATATTTCTAAAGTATTTTCTTACTTATTGTAAAATATACGTAAAGAGAAATACATTTTAAATGTTTCTAAAGTATTTTCTTACTTATTGTAAAATATATGCAAAGAGAAATACACTACTAACTCTTACAAAAAATTATTTTTATTCAAATAAATACAAACATTGAAATTTATTTTTAATGTATAGATTTCCACATTGTCCCTCTTATTTGTGTATATAAATTCAAATAAATATAAAAATTCAAATTTATTTTTATTATTATTTTTAGTGTTCTTATATTTTACTTGATAGAAAAATATTGAAAATACTCAAGTTTAATTTTTATATCTATAAATATAAAATTCTATAATGGTCAATAATATTTTAGAAAAAATATTACACATGTTTATAAAATTTTATATTAGCCAATAATGTTTTAGAAAAAATATTACACATATTACACATATATCAAATCAAGTTTTATTGATATGAAATAATTAAAGAACTTATTTGTTGGGAAATTATTTTTTTTAATTATTCATAAATATAACATAACAATTTTTAAAGAAAATATATATATTCAATAATATTTTAATTTTTATAATAAAAATATAAATATATATATATATATATATATATATATATATATATATATATATATATATATATATATTTTTTTTTAAAAACCCTAAAATCACCCCACCCCCAACCCCCAACCCCCAACCCCGCCGCCACCACCTTCCCAGGCCGGCGACGACCTGGGGAGAATATCCCAGGCCATCGCCGGTCTGGAGTGTAATTTCCGAGGCCTGCGATGGCCTCCGACTTTGAGGCTGTCGCAGGCCTCAAGATCTACTTCCAGGCCGGCCACGGCCTGGTAACTTCTCCCCAGGTCGTCGCCGGCCTGGAACCGGCGATCCCAGGCCATCCCGACGGCCTGGGAAGGTGGGGGAGGGGTTTGGTGAGTTGGTGAGTTGGTGGGGTGGGTTGGGGAAGAAGATGATTTTTTTTTCAATTATAAATCTCGAGGGTAAAAGGGTAAAAATACATGTTTTTATTTTTTTATTTTTTTTTTCAATTAAAAATCTCGAGGGTAAAAGGATAAAAACACACGTGCCGTTCAAGTCCGTCGACTTCCGTTAGGATTTTGTGATGTTTTCAAACATCGAGGGAGGTCCGAGTAATTAGTATTCTTAGAGAGGAATGAACGCGAGTTTCACCAAACCTCAGGGGAGGTCCTTGTAATTAACCCTTAATATTATAATTATTTAAAAAGTTATTATTTAATAAATATTAAATAGTTTTTAATTATATAATATATTAAATTAATTTTACTATTATATAAATTTTAGATTTGAAATATGTTTTCTTAATTTTTTTTTGAGATTTATGTTAAAGTATTATTTATTTTATTAATATTTTTATAAATCAAATTAGGTATTTAAATCTAATATGTAAAATCTCCAAATTGCTCCGCACGTGGTCTTATTCAAGTTAATTTTGAAATTTGGCAAAAATTTGGACTCAAATCGTCACTAAATTTGAAGATGTGAGGCTATTCTGCGGTGGGTTGGGTTGGGTTGGGGAAGAAGATGATTTTTTTTTCAATTAAAAAATCTCGAGGGTAAAAGGGTAAAAATACATGTTTTTATTTTTTTATTTTTTTTTTCAATTAAAAATCTCGAGGGTAAAAGGATAAAAACACACGTGCCGTACAAGTCCGTCGACTTCCGTTAGGATTTTGTAATGTTTTCAAACCTCGAGGGAGGTCCGAGTAATTAGTATTCTTAGAGGGGAATGAACGCGAGTTTCACCAAACCTCAGGGGAGGTCCTTGTAATTAACCCTTAATATTATAATTATTTAAACAATTATTATTTAATAAATATTAAATAGTTTTTAATTATATAATATATTAAATTAATTTTACTATTATATAAATTTTAGATTTGAAATATGTTTTCTTAATTTTTTTTTGAGATTTATGTTAAACTATTATTTATTTTATTAATATTTTTATAAATCAAATTAGCTATTATCTAATAAGTAAAATCTCCAAATTGCTCCGCACATGGTCTTATTCAAGTTAATTTTGAAATTGGCAAAAATTTGGACTTAAATCGTCACTAAATTTGAAGATGTGGGGCTATTTTGATAGTTTGAAATGTTATAGAGTAAAATTATCAGTTAACAAAAGTAATGACATCAACTTTGCAATATGACTTAATTGACATGTCACCACTTAATGTTGATTTTTAATAACGGTATCAAATGTATCACAATTAGTTAAAATGTGTTACCAAGTGTATTGTATACATAAAAAGGTGTACCAAAGTGAGAAGACTTAAAGCGCGATACCAAAAGTATAGTTCTCTCATTTATAATCTCACATTCCAAAATAAAACTACAAGATTATCCAGTTTAATGGAGTATAGCATAAAAAAATAACTTTAAATTTTTGTTAGGGTAAATTACGAATGTCCTCCATGAGATAAGACTTAATTACTAAAATTTCCCTCATGTTGTTGATATAATAAAAATTTCCCTCAAGTTTATCCTTGTCTTAATTAACCCCCTCCACCATTATCTTTAAGATTTGAAGGAATTTGGCCCTGGGATTATTTGAAAGTTTTATAAAAATTACTTGAAATATGTGTGGACAAAATTGCCTTTAAAGGGATTAGTAGTAAGATTTTATATTTAACAGGGTGTGAATGCAATTTTTAAAATTTTATCAATATAAATATTTTTTTTTATCGATTGAATTTGTTTTTTCACCAATTTTCATCGATTTAACCATATTTTTCACCAATTTCATCCATTTTTTTAGCTAATTTCATCGATTTAAATTTTTTTAATCGATTTAACATTTCTTGATCGATTTGTTCGTTTTTTTGATAGATTTAGCCATTTTTTTCAACAATTTCATTTTCCCGATTTATCGATTTAAACCGTTTTGACTAATATACCTCCTTCTTCTTTTTTTCTTTTTCTTTTTATCAATTTTCATCTATTTAAATCATTATTGATTTATATTGTTCTTTAAACGAAGTAGATTAAAATCTGTTGGAAGAATTTATTAACTCAAGAACAGCTAAGTGATCTTATCAGTTGAGTTAAATAAGTTAGTTAAAGGTTTTGATGATAACAAAAAGGTGTCATCAACTAAGTTATTGAAGCTTAGTAAACCTTTAAAGATTGGATACTTGGTTTAAAAGAAAATCATTCAAGAACAGAAGTATTCAAGAAATGAAGATTCAATCTTATGAGAAGAGTGAAAATCAGATTAGTGGAAGATTGAAAATCAGATTAGTAAAAACCAGCTTAGTGGAAAAAGATGAGTGATCATCAGACTAGTGATCAACTTTGTGCATCAGACTTGTGCATCAGCTTTGTGCATCAGACTTGTGCATCAGACTAGTGATCATCAGCGGAGTGGATCCTATCAGCTAAGTAAAATCGGTCAGTAAGCTCTCCAACGGTAACAAGCTAAGTGCATTAAATGCTGCTGACAGAAAGTACCGCAGAGTGTACAGTAAACAGTGCAGAAAGTACAACAGAGTGTACAGTGAACAGTGCGACAGTCTGCAAAAGTTACCATTCAAATTATGACCGTTGCTCAAGGACTAAAATGCAATTTTGCCAACCTTCAAGAGGCATAATTACAAATCCAAGAGTATAAATAGATGATTAACTGAAGATTCAAAAGAGACTTGCACACTTTCAAGATCAAATCTTTAGAGCAAGAATCCATCAGTTGAGTCATCTTATCATAAGCGGAGTCATCTTATGACGAAGCTGATTGTTGAAGAACAAGATTAAACCCTTGCATATCTGAGTGATATTCAACTGAGTGTTGTGAGAAGTAGATATCCACCTTTGTGAGTGATATTACTTCGGAGAATAGGTCTTCTTTGTGATTTTCTATTGTGAGCTTACGGCCTTTTCATTTGTTGTTTTGGCGTAAGTAGAGTATATTGTAAACTGTGTGTTTATAGTATAACCCAATATCTAAGTGACTTGGAAGAGTGGATTAAGAGGATTTGTTCCTGTATAACCACTATAAAAATTACTTGTGTTTTTACTTGCATTTTTACTTGCATATTTTCAGTTGCATAAAAACACTTTGATTTAACTGTTTGAAAAGTTTATAAGGAGAGGAGTTTTATAAAAACTGGGGAACAAACTTTCAAACTACTAAGTTTACTTGTGAAAAACACTTTACAAATCCGCTGCAAGTACTCTAAGTATTGAAACTGATTTTGACAAAATCAGCTAAGTAACTATCAGTTTAGTGGTCAACGAAGCTGTTCAAAGATTTGTTCGCGATCAGCCAAGTAACTTACTGTTGATAACAACTTAGTCTGTTTAAGTTAGAACAAAAGGTTTTAAAAGTTAAAAATCGTTAAAAAGTTTAGAGGTCTATTCACCCACCCCCCCTCCCCCCCTCTAGACCTCATCTGACCACTTGGGACCAACAAGTGGTATCAGAGCAGGTGGTTCATTAGAATCAGATGCCTGATCAACGAGCTTGATCCTAGTGTTTTTCAAAGGTTTTCAAACTTTTTCAAAAGAGCATATTTTGAAAAACAAAACTTTTTGAAAATGGAGTGCATAAGCCATGTTCCTCACATTGGCCATATGGACTTTGAAGATTGGAAAATCAGAATGGAAATCCTTCTTGCTGCTTATAATGATAACATGTTTACATGTATTACACGAGGACCATTCAGGTTTAAGAAGACTGTAAAGGTTGCTGACCTGCCTGATCAGATCGTTGACAAAAAGCTGGATGAACTAACTCCCGAAGAAGTCAGATTAGTCAATCTAGACAAGGTGGCTAAGTTCATAATGTTCAAAGCTCTAGATGAAGACAAATTCCAGAAGGTCAAGCATCTCAAAACAGCCAAGGAGATGTGGGATAAAGTTTGTGAGCTGAGCGAAGGAAACGACGCTATCAAAGAACATAAGCTTAGTGTGGTTCTTGAGGAGTTTGAAAATTTCAAGATGAAGTCCGGTGAAATGATTGATCAAATGGGTACCAGATTTACCAAAACTTTGAACGAAGTTCTAAGACTTGGTAAAATGTTTTCAGACAAGGAGATCACCATGAAGGTTCTCAAGGCTCTTTCACCTAAATTCAACATGAAGGTGACAGCCATGGAAGAATCAAGGGACTTAGGGAAGATTTCCCTTTCTGAACTGTTCTCGTCTCTCAAAGCTTATGAGTTTAAGATGCCTAGAATGGGAATAGATGAGTTATCTGGTTCAGACCCTACTCTTGCTCTTATCGCGTCAGACAAGTCAAGAAAATCAGCGGACAAGTTCGAAGAAAAGACTCTGCTGAATTCAGAAAAAGCATACACTGCTGACGACGTTGCCCTACTTCTGAATGATTTCAAGAAGTTCTATAAAAAGAAAATGAAATTAAAATATGAAAATGCTATTTCATCATCTTCTGATCATTTTCAGGAAAATAGGGATTCCTCAAAAGCAAAACTTGGAGACCAAAATTGCAAGGAGTATGGACTCTTCACCAAAGATCGTCCGCATCTAATCTCTCAAAAGTTTGCTAACAAGGAAAAAGGTGCCAAAAAGGAGTATAAGCCAAGTAAGAGAAAAGCAAAGTTAGCTGAGGCAGCAAAGCTAACAAACTCCGACATATCTTATTCAGACAACCAGTCGTCTGATAAAGAATTTGAAGAAGTACCCGAAACTTTATGCTTAATGGCCAAGGAATCTGATGATTCTGAAACTGAGGTAACTTCTACAAATTAATGAACTTGCATTATTTGAACCGTTTGTGATAGAAATAGTGTCCTGCAAGCCAGCTGTATGGCTAGCATTAATTGTAATTAATGAGGAACTATTCAATTCAGATTAATAAATGCACTTTTATTAAATGGTCAACTTTATCTTATGTAATATTTGTCTACGCATAAGGATAGAAGTCCTTAGATCACAGGGCTATGGGACAACCCGTGGACTGATCTCTAAGGCCGTGATCTAGAATATATTCAAGAGTCGTAGAATCCAATCGAGATAGGACATCGTTGGATTCGGTTAGACTCTCACTATTGTGTATACTCCGACGAACTGGAGGACGCTGGGGTCCACGAGCGTGACTGGGATAGTCGATACACATAAGTGGGTGGCTTGCTGGGATGGCAAGTGCACTGAATACCCCAATTAGGAAATAACTCACCATGGAAGCGGTAGTCGCATATCGGGGTTGAAGTTATTCCAATTTACAATAGTATACGAGGAACGATCCCTAACAACTTGAGATGATAGGGTTTATCTGGTGCGAGAACGTCTATGCTTTGATGTGAGTTCCGACTGACTGGGGATCACCAGAAAGTCTCTGTGGACTCACATTGGGTTTAGAGGAACTCGTATGCAGATTCATATCATCAACAAAGGATCCGTTGACCCGACTTGATAGGTTGGGAAATTCTCCTATGGATTTCTGTGAGAAATTAATTCTGGTAAATCCTTGGCCAAGGTATCTGACGACTTTATGTAAGTAGCTCATAAATGTTAAGTCAAAGAGAATTTATTTCGAGACCAGAATACATAAGGTCAAGACAAAAGAAAAGGGAATCCGATGAAAGACCATACCCTTAAGTCTCGACTGGGAGATTGATCGATGGAGAGATTATGTCGTATATGGATATTGTAAATGATAAAAGGTTCACTGAATTAATTCACCAGTGATTGGGCTCCATGGGCTTGTGGCTGGACATCGACCGTGGAGTGTGGGAGAATTCTCAAATTGGCAGGGGTGCTAATTTTGGAATGATCAATCGACAGAGTGTTCGATTGATTTAGAGTAAGTCTTACTCGAATAATTAAATAATATTTAATTATAACCCACGGCCAATTATGTGGTGAACCTACGGGGGCATACACAATACACATGAAGCGAAAGCGAGGAAATAAGAACGACCGAGTCGACTGGATCGACTGGGTGAATAATCGACTGGGTCGATTGTATTGGGGGGGTCGACTGGGTCGACCCAATTGGAACAAAATGGGATCCAATTGGAATTGGATCAGGATCATAAATTAAATTGGAATTTAATTTGTGGATTAATTAATTAAGTTGGATTTAATTAATTAAAAGGATTTTAATTAAATGGGCTTAGAGTCTGATTTAATTAAATGGGAGATTAAGTTAATTAATTGGGCTATTTAATTGGGAGATTAAATTAGGCCTGGTCAAATAATTAACTGGGCCATAAATTAATTAGGAGACTAGGTCTTCTAATTAAAGAGGGCCATGGCCCATGTAGGAGAGAGAAGACCTAGTCCTAATAGGACTAGGATAGAAAGAAAACTATAAATAGCTTTTTTCTAGTTATTTTTCACACAACTCCTTAAGCAAAAATTGAGCAAAGCAAAAACTCTCTCCCTCTCCCTTACCAGATCGGCCGAACCACTTCTTCCCTGTGGAAGAATTTTTCGTTTTTCGATCTTGTTCCAAATCGTTCCTAATTCCTAGTCTATAATATATCTTGTGTTCTAGCTGATCGAGATATATTATTTTCGTGATATTGTGGTGTATCAACTCGTAGAGGCGCAACACGTGGGGCGCTCCTGAGAAGCCTGGATCGATTTTGCTGGAGCAGAATTCAGAGCTCATATTGCTAGCCTAGGATTTGCAAGGAGACAGGTATAAACGAAAAAACTTATACTGTCATTTATTTATATTCATATATATGCAACTAGAGAATATCCTGGCAAGATTCTTTAAGAGGCCCTAGAAAATTTTTATATTCCGCTGTGCCTAGGGCTGTTTTTCTTATCGAATCCCATCAGTGGTATCAGAGCCAACTCTAGGCTTTGTATATATATGAATTTGCGAATTCTGAGTTTATTAAATCATATGTTTGATTTATGTGGCTAGTTCTTTAACTTTGTATGTTTTAGGACTTTATAGTTAACTTAGAGTTAATGGGTAATTTTAGATTCGTAATTTTTATCATGTTATTTTAATTTTGGATTATGATTTAATTGGGACTGTTTTAATTAAATCATAAAAGTAATCAAAAACAAAAAAAAAAAAAAATATATTGGATCCAACCCTGCGGTGGCACGCGGCGGTGCGCGGCAGCGCACCGCGACTGGGCGGCCACCGCAAAGCCGCGGCATGCGGCAGCATGCGGACAGCATGCTGTCTGCGCGTGGCTGTGCGCGGCAGCCTGCTGCCGCGCGCTGTCACGCGCCGCGGCTGCTGCCCGTGGAAGCTCACGCGCCCCTGCGGGGTCGCGCGTGGGTTGTCCGCGTGGCAGCTCCTGATTAGCTTCGACTGGTCATGTTTGGGTTGGACTCTAATTCTGCCTATTTTGAAAATTCTGGAAATTTAGAATTTTGGGAAGATTAGGAAACTTGGAGTTTTGGGATAAGGTAGTTGTCTTGTTAGAGTTAAACACTACCTTAATTAAACTAATCTAAACAAAATAGGATTATCTTGAGAATCTTGGAGATTTGGGAATATTGGGAAACTTAGAGTTTTGGATAAGGTAAGAATCTTAGAGATTTAGATTACCTTAATTAACCAATCTTAATCAAGATAGGATTTGTAGATTACTTGGAGCTCAAGTAAGAGCTAATTAATCTTAGAGGTTAATTGTTAATTCAAAATTAATTAACTTGGATAAAATTTATGAATTAAAATTAATGGAGCCGGTAAATTTACATTTTTGCCCTTATGTGAATTTATGCATGTTCTTGAGTGAATATGTGGATTGGTCGATTTTGCCCTTAAGCCCTGTGTTGTTTTTGGTTTATTTAATTTTGGGTTGTAATTAAATGGGCCTGATTGGTGCCCTTGCTTGCGCAAACAAATGTAATAGAATAGGACCATTTAAATTATGTAAGCTAGGCTTAGATTAGGCTTGGAGCCGAGAAGACCTCATGAAGACTTGGAGATCCACATGGAGGCCCATTTACCTTGGAGGACATGGAGGCCCAATTCATTACATGGAGGCCCAATCAAGCTGGATATTACAAGAAGGCCCATGTTGTATGGGTTTAAAAATTGTAATAGTTAGGACATTTAATTTTCACCCTAGACTGACCAATTGATTCATCACGTGGCTCGTGATGGATCGCATAGGATGGGCAATCGACCAATCATATCTTGCTAGGTGATGAATGTTTACTTTTTTGCACATTATTCTTTGATGTATGAGATGCATGCTTAGGATAGAAAACGTAAACAAGATAAGCATAATCTGATGAGACCTCGCACACTTAGAAACCTCCAATTGAACTTAAAATTCAATTAGAATATTAAATCGAATAACGGGCGCATATGAATAGTGTCTATGGTCCGAGCCTATCCAATTACTAGGTCTTAGGCATATTGTACGAATATATCTCGATGTCTCACGAGTCGTGGGTTGAGCTATAGGAAGATAATATGTCTATTGCCTCGATGCACGAGTTTAGTGCCAAGGGAGGGGATAGCAAGGTTTTAGGCGCTGTCTCACGAGTCGTGGGGCGTCTAGGATTGAACTATTTCTCTTCACGAGTATTGGACATGATTTAACGCTAGTAAATATGGATGTCTCACGAGTCGTGGGTCCATATCGAAAAACGAGGCTAAATGAACTTAAGGGTTAGCTGCGATGGTTAACCGTTGACATAGTCGACCACCAAATGGATCAAATAGTATGGCCAACGAGTCGTGGGTACTAGGAGATTGCATTTGGGCCTTAAGCCCGCTAGGATATTTTAAATTCCCGAAACTTATGTGGAGGCATAAGATTTTGATTAAAATAGTGGGAGTAATTTGCAAATAAAATCCATGTTTGTGAATTGTGCATTTTAAATTAATCTTTCGCGTATTTATTTCTTCTATCGTCGTTTTGTAGATATAATGTCTAAGAATCCGATTTCCATCATACTTGAACAAAACAAATTAACTGGACCAAACTTCCATGACTGGGTCAGGAACCTTAAGATCATTCTCGCTTCTGAAAAGCGAGGTTTTGTCCTTGATGGGCCCCCTCCCGAACTTGCTAAGGGTGCCGATGAAGCTGAGAAAGAAGCCGTGGATTTATGGCTTGACGATGACTTGCAGTCACGTTGTCTCATGTTGGCATCCATGACGAATGAGCTTCAAAAGCAGCACGAGCATATGAAGTCTTCTTTTGAAATCTACACGCACCTGAATGGTTTATTTGGGGTGCAAAGTAGATATGAGCGGTATGAAACCGCTAAGACTTTGCAACAAACGAGGATGGCTGAAGGTGCTGATGTTCGATCTCACTGCATCAAGATGATTGGGCTTATTGAAAAGCTTGGTCATCTTGACGTAAAGATGGACAAGACCTACTGCCAGGATATAATCCTCCAATCGTTGCCAAGATCATTCGAGCAATTCGTAGTGAACTACAACATGCACAAGATGAATGTTGAACTTCACGAGTTGGCTAATATGCTCGCCACTGCCGAGGCTTCCATGAAAAGAGAGAAGCCAGTGATGGTTGCTACCTCAACCCAATCCAAGTCCAAAAGGACAAAGAAAGGGAAGGGGAAAGGAAATGCTTCTTCAAGCAAAGGCAAAGCACCATATGGGCCCATAGGGAAGGGAAAGAAGCGTAAAGCTTCGTCTGGTGAACAAAAATGTTTCTACTGCAAGAAACCTGGACACTGGAAGAGGAACTGCAAAGAGTTCTTGGAGAGCTCGAAAGGTATATTCCTTGTTGAAGTTAATTTATCAATTAACTGTGCATCATGGGTGCTAGACACTGCTTGTGGTTCTCATCTTTGTAATGATTTACAGGTGATGGGAGCAACAAGGCCACTTAGGCCAGGGGATTGGATCCTGAGATTTGGCAATGGAGCTAGAGCTGCTGCCGAGGCCATAGGCGAAGTGGAGTTAGATTTAGGTGGTAATAAATTAGTCCTTAGGAACGTTCTTTATGTACCTGGTTTGGTGAAAAACATTATTTCAATTCCTGTTTTGGATAATGAAGGTTTTAATTTTACTATTAATAAAGGTTCCTTTTCGTTATTCATGAATGATAATATGTTTTTCACTGGTACATTAAAAGATGGACTATATACCATTGAACCACCTAAGTTAGTGATGCATGTACAGCAAAACAAAAGGAAACAAGATAATGAAATATCTGCCCAATTATGGCACGCTAGACTTGGACATATATCTAAGTCAAGGATTCAAAAGTTAGCATCATCTGGCGCGATTGAAATCAATCGCATTGATGAAATGCCGACATGTGAACCATGTTTGAAGGGTAAAATGGCTAAGTTGCCGTTTAAGGGAAACCCTGAGCGAGCCAAGCAAACATTGGACTTAATACATACTGACGTATGTGGACCACTAAGAAAAAGCGCCCGAGGTGGCTATGACTACTTCATCACTTTCACTGACGACTTTAGTCGTTATGGATATGTGTTCCTGTTGAAACACAAGTCTGAAGCCTTTGAGCGATTCAAAGAATTCAAGATGGAAGTAGAGAATCAACTTGGTCATACGATAAAGGCTCTTCGTTCTGACCGAGGTGGAGAATTTCTTAGTAACGAATTTCTAAATTATCTTGTAGAGCATGGAATATTATCGCAGTGGACTCCTCCTGCAACACCCCAATTAAATGGAGTAGCAGAGAGAAGGAATCGAACCTTGATGGACATGGTTCGATCCATGATGAGTGCCACTGACCTTCCTCTTTCATTTTGGGGACATGCCCTCCTCACGGCAACGAAGATACTAAATATGGTACCTTCGAAATCCGTAGAAAAGACACCATACGAACTATGGTTTGGCAAGGCACCCTCATACGCATTCATGCGCGTATGGGGATCTCCCGCTTATGTTAAAAAGCTAGTGGGAGATAAATTGGAAACTAAATCCACTTTGTGCAAATTTGTGGGGTATCCGGAAAACTCAATAGGATACGAGTTCTACGATCCTACAAGACAAACAACGTTTGTCTCGAGGAACGCTCACTTCTTGGAGAAGGATTTCTTGGTGGACAAGAAAGAAAATAACGTAGAACTAGATGAGGTCACTGAAACTGAAAAGGCCTTAGAGGTCGATCGAGCTGACCCGTCACCACAGGCAGTGGGAGAACAAGAGCATGAAAGTGCACCAGAAAGTACACCGATACTTCGTAGGTCAGAAAGACAACGTAGAGAACCCGAGAGGTACTACGGTCTGCTGCATGAGACTGGACAGTCTCTAACCGATCCAAGGACTTACGAAGAGGCTATGCTAGACATAGACTCGGGAAAGTGGCGCGAAGCCATGGAATCCGAACTGGACTCCATGCACTCAAACAAGGTCTGGGCCTTGGTAGATCCACCAGTGGGAGTGGCTCCCGTGGGTTGCAAGTGGATCTATAAGCGAAAGCTTGGAGTGAACGGAGAGGTGATTACCTACAAGGCGCGACTAGTGGCGAAAGGATACACTCAAAGACCAGGTATCGACTTTGAGGAGACCTTCTCGCCCGTCGCAATGCCCAAATCCATTCGGATCTTGCTGGCCATAGCTGCGTGGTATAACTACGAGATATGGCAGATGGATGTAAAGACTGCCTTTCTCCATGGGGACATTGATAAGGAGATCTACATGGAGCAACCAAAAGGATATGCATCCAAAGGAGATGAACACAAGGTGTGCAAACTCCAGAGGTCCATTTATGGACTGAAGCAAGCTTCCCGAAGTTGGAACATTCATTTTGATGAGACAATCCAAACTTTTGGATTCATCAAGAACATGTTCGAACCTTGCGTGTACAAGAAGATCAGTGGGAGTACAGTTGAATTTTTGGTACTTTATGTTGACGACATTCTTCTCATTGGAAACAATGTAAAAGCATTGTCTGAAACTAAAGCATGGTTGTCTACACAATTCTCAATGAAGGATATGGGAGAAGCATCCTTTGTACTAGGTATAAGGATCTACCGATATAGATCAAAAGGACTGCTGGGCCTCTCCCAATCCCAGTACATAGATAAAATCTTGAAAAGATTTAGTATGGAAGAATCCAAGAGAGGATTGCTTCCAATGAGACATGGGATTGCACTCTCTAAGTCTATGGCCCCAAAGACGTCTGAAGAGAGAAACAATATGTCTCGAGTACCATATGCATCCGCGATAGGAAGCATAATGTATGGTATGCTATGTACAAGGCCAGATGTAGCGTACGCTTTGAGCGTTACAAGTCGCTACCAGTCTGATCCAGGAGAACAGCACTGGATAGCCGTAAAGGCAATTCTGAAGTACCTGAGAAGGACTAAGGAATTGTTCTTGGTATACGGTGGAGGAGAATTGAAATTGGAAGGCTATACAGACTCGAGCTTCCAATGTGATGTAGACGACTTCAAGTCGACATCAGGATATGTTTTCTGTCTCAATGGTGGTGCGGTTAGCTGGAAGAGCTCCAAGCAGGAAACAACCGCGGATTCAACCACTGAAGCAGAATACATTGCCGCGAGTGTCGCAGCAAAGGAAGGTGTTTGGATGAGGAACTTCATCCAGGAATTGGATGTAATACCTAGCATTGCTGAGCCCATTACTATCTTCTGCGATAATAATGGGGCAATAGCGCAAGCAAAGGAGCCGAGATCTCATCAGAAATCCAAGCACGTACAGAGACGATACCACGTGATAAGAGATATCATTGGTAGAGGAGACATTAAGATGGAACGTGTCGACTCGGAAGATAATACGGCGGACCCACTAACGAAGCCTCTGCCTCAAAAGGCATTTGAGAAACATCTGCATAAGATGGGACTCAAGAACATAAAAGACTGGCTTTAGGACAAGTGGGAGATTGATAGAAATAGTGTCCTGCAAGCCAGCTGTATGGCTAGCATTAATTGTAATTAATGAGGAACTATTCAATTCAGATTAATAAATGCACTTTTATTAAATGGTCAACTTTATCTTATGTAATATTTGTCTACGCATAAGGATAGAAGTCCTTAGATCACAGGGCTATGGGACAACCCGTGGACTGATCTCTAAGGCCGTGATCTAGAATATATTCAAGAGTCGTAGAATCCAATCGAGATAGGACATCGTTGGATTCGGTTAGACTCTCACTATTGTGTATACTCCGACGAACTGGAGGACGCTGGGGTCCACGAGCGTGACTGGGATAGTCGATACACATAAGTGGGTGGCTTGCTGGGATGGCAAGTGCACTGAATACCCCAATTAGGAAATAACTCACCATGGAAGCGGTAGTCGCATATCGGGGTTGAAGTTATTCCAATTTACAATAGTATACGAGGAACGATCCCTAACAACTTGAGATGATAGGGTTTATCTGGTGCGAGAACGTCTATGCTTTGATGTGAGTTCCGACTGACTGGGGATCACCAGAAAGTCTCTGTGGACTCACATTGGGTTTAGAGGAACTCGTATGCAGATTCATATCATCAACAAAGGATCCGTTGACCCGACTTGATAGGTTGGGAAATTCTCCTATGGATTTCTGTGAGAAATTAATTCTGGTAAATCCTTGGCCAAGGTATCTGACGACTTTATGTAAGTAGCTCATAAATGTTAAGTCAAAGAGAATTTATTTCGAGACCAGAATACATAAGGTCAAGACAAAAGAAAAGGGAATCCGATGAAAGACCATACCCTTAAGTCTCGACTGGGAGATTGATCGATGGAGAGATTATGTCGTATATGGATATTGTAAATGATAAAAGGTTCACTGAATTAATTCACCAGTGATTGGGCTCCATGGGCTTGTGGCTGGACATCGACCGTGGAGTGTGGGAGAATTCTCAAATTGGCAGGGGTGCTAATTTTGGAATGATCAATCGACAGAGTGTTCGATTTATTTAGAGTAAGTCTTACTCGAATAATTAAATAATATTTAATTATAACCCACGGCCAATTATGTGGTGAACCTACGGGGGCATACACAATACACATGAAGCGAAAGCGAGGAAATAAGAACGACCGAGTCGACTGGGTCGACTGGGTGAATAATCGACTGGGTCGATTGTATTGGGTGGGTCGACTGGGTCGACCCAATTGGAACAAAATGGGATCCAATTGGAATTGGATCAGGATCATAAATTAAATTGGAATTTAATTTGTGGATTAATTAATTAAGTTGGATTTAATTAATTAAAAGGATTTTAATTAAATGGGCTTAGAGTCTGATTTAATTAAATGGGAGATTAAGTTAATTAATTGGGCTATTTAATTGGGAGATTAAATTAGGCCTGGTCAAATTAATTAACTGGGCCATAAATTAATTAGGAGACTAGGTCTTCTAATTAAAGAGGGTCATGGCCCATGTAGGAGAGAGAAGACCTAGTCCTAATAGGACTAGGATAGAAAGAAAACTATAAATAGCTTTCTTCTAGTTATTTTTCACACAACTCCTTAAGCAAAAATTGAGCAAAGCAAAAACTCTCTCCCTCTCCCCTACCAGATCGGCCGAACCACTTCTTCCCTGTGGAAGAATTTTTCGTTTTTCGATCTTGTTCCAAATCGTTCCTAATTCCTAGTCTATAATATATCTTGTGTTCTAGCTGATCGAGATATATTATTTTCGTGATATTGTGGTGTATCAACTCGTAGAGGCGCAACACGTGGGGCGCTCCTGAGAAGCCTGGATCGATTTTGCTGGAGCAGAATTCAGAGCTCATATTGCTAGCCTAGGATTTGCAAGGAGACAGGTATAAACGAGAAAACTTATACTGTCATTTATTTATATTCATATATATGCAACTAGAGAATATCCTGACAAGATTCTTTAAGAGGCCCTAGAAAATTTTTATATTCCGCTGTGCCTAGGGCTGTTTTTCTTAGCGAATCCCAACAGTTTGAACAAATATTAATTTCAAATTCAAATATTGTTGGTGTATTTGCCAAGCTTAAGGAAGAGATGACTCTGCTAACAGAGCAAAACAGATCACTGAAACTTCAGGTTGAAAAACCTCAAGAATCAGATGACTTCAAAAAGCTTGGGCATGAGAATGAAACTCTAAAAGCTGAGTATGCAATTCGTATCGAAAATATAAATGAATTTGAAAGAAGTAATTGCATCATTCTCTATAAAGAAATCAGAGGCTAAAGAGAAGAAGCCTACTGAAACTCAAAAGGTTAAGAAACCTAATAAGCAACGTAAGACTAAACAGACTAGTAAAACTCATCAGTTTAGTAAGCTGAAAGATGCTGCTGATTGGAGTGAAATTAAAAATGTTAAGTCTGCTCAATCTATAGGAGAGTTATCAGTTAACTCAGCTTATCACTTACTTCATGCATCTTACCTTGCTTATGAGCACTGTTTTCATCATGAAAATTATTACCATGCTAAATTTACTGAAATTCATGATAAAACTGAGTCACATAATCATCACATGTTAAAGGTTATACTAACCATGCAGGACCCAATATAAGGGGTACCAAAAACAGCAATCTGTTTTGTAGGAAAAACGCATGTGTGATGACAAAGGTGAGTTGACTGCCCTTGCTGATTTCAACAAGTTCAACAAGTGATTTTACCGTCGAGTGGGAGAATATCAACAATTGGTATCCAGTACTATATCAACATGTGATATCAACCAACAAGTGGTAGCCGCGTTGTTTGGACATAACAAGGAAATCAAGATTGTTGGAAAATTGAAGTTTATCAAGTGAATCAACGTTTGTATCCAACAAGTGGTATAGTCAATCATGTGACAACAATCTTTCAGCTCTTAAGAGTTGAAAATGGATTTGTTGAATTTGGATTCATGAGCTGAGGGGGAACATATCAGAAAAATCATCTCAATAGCTTACTGGAAT
Source organism: Penstemon barbatus (assembly GCA_003313485.2). Lineage (NCBI taxonomy): Eukaryota > Viridiplantae > Streptophyta > Magnoliopsida > Lamiales > Plantaginaceae > Penstemon > Penstemon barbatus. The sequence continues at coordinate 25,235,547 of CM064877.1, read as the reverse complement.
TCAACGGCTGAGTATCTTTCGAGACTGACTCTCATAAGACTACTTGACCACAGATTCTTGAACTCAGGGGGAACGTGTACGACGAGCGGTACTCCTGATTAGAGATGATGTTCTCAATAAGTTAAATGAAGTTATCAGAAGACTGCTTCTCATCAGCCGACTGAAACTCAACAACCAAGTGACATTCAAGAATACACTTCAAAAAGGGTGAAGGAAGTAACCAACAAGTGGTATCAATTCTTGAAGTCAGGGGAACAGTTATTCTAACTGGAGTGATAAACAGCAAAGAAGACTACAAACTGCTGGCTTGCGTATAGAGAAGAATTAATTAACAGCCAACTACCCCGAACAGCTAAGTATTCACCTACTTGTCTTCTGCATACTATGTTTTGGTGTTGATGACAAAAAGGGGGGAAAGTGAGATGCAACTAAGAACTCTCAAAGGTTGCATTGGATCTAATGATTTTAATCCTAAAGTATGAAGACTAAACTGAAGACTTGGAAGACGTTCTTAGTTGAAGGTTTTGTCATCATCAAAAAATGGAAAATTGTTGGAAGAATTTATTAACTCAAGAACAGCTAAGTGATCTTATCAGTTGAGTTAAATAAGTTAGTTAAAGGTTTTGATGATAACAAAAAGGTGGCATCAACTAAGTTATTGAAGCTTAGTAAACCTGTGAAGATTGGATACTTGGTTTAAAAGAAAATCATTCAAGAAATGAAGATTCAATCTTATGAGAAGAGTGAAAATCAGATTAGTAAAAATCAGCTTAGTGGAAAAAGATGAGTGATCATCAGACTAGTGATCAGCTTTGTGCATCAGACTTGTGCATCAGACTAGTGATCATCAGCGGAGTGGATCCCATCAGCTAAGTAAAATCTGTCAGTAAGCTCTCCAACGGTAACAAGCTAAGTGCATTAAATGCTGCTGACAGAAAGTACAGCAGAGTGTACAGTAAACAGTGCAGAAAGTACAGCAGAGTGTACAGTGAACAGTGCGACAATCTGCAAAAGTTACCATTCAAATTATGACCGTTGCACAAGGACTAAAATGCAATTTTGCCAACCTTCAACAGGCAAAATTACAAATCTAAGAGTATAAATAGATGGTTAACTGAAGATTCAAAAGAGACTTGCACACTTTCAAGATCAAATATTTAGAGCAAGAATCCATCAGTTGAGTCATCTTATCCTAAGCGGAGTCATATTATGACGAAGCTGATTGTTGAAGAACAAGATTAAACCCTTGCATATCTGAGTGATATTCAACTGAGTGTTGTGAGAAGTAGATATCCATCTTTGTGAGTGATATTACTTCGGAGAATAGGTCTTCTTTGTGATTTCCTATTGTGAGCTTACAGCCTTTTCATTTGTTGTTTTGGCGTAAGTAGAGTATATTGTAAACTGTGTGTTTATAGTATAACCCAAGATCTAAGTGACTTGGAAGAGTGGATTAAGAGGATTTGTTCCTGTATAACCACTATAAAAATTACTTGTGTTTTTACTTGCATATTTTCAGTTGCATAAAAACACTTTGATTTAACTGTTTGAAAAGTTTATAAGGAAAGGAGTTTTATAAAAGCTGGGGAACAAACTTTCAAACTACTAAGTTTATTTGTGAAAAACACTTACAAATCCGTTGCAAGTACTCTAAGTATTGAAACTGATTTTGACAAAATCAGCTAAGTAACTATCAGTTTAGTGGTCAACGAAGCTGTTCAAAGATTTGTTCGCGATCAGCCAAGTAACTTACTGTTGATAACAACTTAGTCTATTTAAGTTAGAACAAAAGGTTTTAAAAGTTAAAAATCGTTAAAAAGTTTAGAGGTCTATTCACCTCCCCCCCTCTGGACCTCATCTGACCACTTGGGACCAACAAAATCGTTTTATACTAAATGTATACATATTAGACTTATTGAAATAATGTACTAATGCTAAGTTATAATTAATGTATTTTCATTTTGTATTTTTTATGGACTAATTATATATCACATCCCGATTTTCTTATTTTCGCAGTTAGGCCCTCAAAATTTTCAAATTATTACACTAATCTCCAAATTACACGTATAACCTTTCGAATTTAATAAAGTTTTGACTAAGGTGCAAAGTACACTAATCTCCAATCATGTTTGCTTCTATTGATGGAGAGGGGGCAAAAGTTACATGCAAAAATCCCTATTAACAAATTTGATTTAACTTTTGCTCTTTTATGTACTTTGCTCATTTGGGAAGGCATTTTTCTAAATCGATTGAAATATGGTAACTAATCTAATGTGGAATTAATCAAGTAGAAAATCAAATAAAGAATAAACGTGTTTATTAATTGTTGATACTTATACTAGGCTCAAAGCAAATTAACATAAAATTATTACTCCATTCTTTTTTCTAGAGATATTGTCAGAGCAAGAATTATTGCTACCGGGGCAATTTTTTGTAGTTTCCTAATTTACCTCTATTGGTCAAAAGCATTAAAATCTGAATTTATTAAATTCTATAACATTCATTTATTTAATTAACAACTCAATTAGACATTCTCTCTCTTATTAATACATTATTAACTTTTTTTTTTTTTCATTTCCTATTGAATCTTTCCACATAGAAATTAAATAAATTGGTACCTTTTCTCTTATTCTCAATTAAGAACTGTTGAGGATCATCATCTTCTTTTTCTTCTTCTTTTTTTTTCCCGTTATTCATTTTTATTTTCGTTAGTTCCTAGTATTTATTCGTCACAATTTTATTTTCCATTTTTGTTTAACTTTCCAAACATAGATTATCCATAAACTTTGTCAAATAATTAAGTAGAAAAATACTACATATAAAGCAATAATGAAAGAGGGCTATACTAAGATGGTGAATATGTGTGTAATAATATCCAAAAATTAGTTTGTGTGCATCTAATATGGTGTTTAATGTATATAATTCAAGAATGCATTCAATTTTTATGTATTATATGTCTTTTGATGATATAAGACAATGTAAACTAACTATAATATATAATGAAATTGTTATTTTATACTTGTTATTTTTTTTTAATTAAGTAGTTTAAAATCATGTGTAATTGTTAAAAAAAAAATTAGTATAGTGATATATTTTTTGTTAAGCTTGGTTAACTTTTTTTTTATTGAGCTCAAAATTTTATTTGATTGTTAGATAAATTGATCTCAAATGAGCTTTAATCAAATCAAACATTGAATCATAATTGTACAACTAAATTTCATATATATATATATATATATATAACTTAACTTTTTGAACTCGAAATAAATTTCAAATTTTAAAATAAAATTGTTAAAAGATTTTTTATAACAATCTCGCTTGATTTTCTACCTAATTAATTGAGTGTAATAAGTTGGGAGATTTTCAAATTTCAAAACTACTGATTAGAATAAATAAATATAATTAATTAATTTTGTTCAATACTCTATGAATTAAATAATTATTGATATTCCATGTTTCAAAAACATACGAAAAAGAAAATAAAGATTATTAAATATTAATAATTTGAGAGGAAAGAGAAAATTAAGTATTTTTCAAGTTATAAATAGAAAAGAGAAGATAAATTTTTTTTTTTTTTTTTTTTTTGAGAAAAAGAGAAGATAGCTATCAACTCAGGAGTAATATGAGAGAGAGAGAGAGAGAGAGATAATTATAGGTGTTGTGAATGATCTAGCAACAACACTTTTTTTTATTTGTAGCTCTGGTTAAAAAGTGTTTCATATTTTTTGTCATTTTAGAAATTTAATTTAAAATTAATTCTTCTCTATCTACTAATTTTACCCTTCTTGCTAATAGTTATGATTAATGCTAACTAATGTTATTATTATTTGATTAAAAATGTATTTTTATTAAAAAAATCATTATTATTACATTTCTTAATTTTTTTTGTAAAGCGGGCATTCGATTGAAAGTATGTTTTGGAGCGTGCAATCCTCCAAATAGGCGAATAAAAAAAGGATCGAGTAGTAGTTACTGAATTATCGAATTTAACAAAGTATAATCGGTGAAATAAATAGCTGTCACGATTCCAAAAGAAAAATATAAAAAAAAGCAATGATAAGTCAATCAGAAAGGCACCTCACCAAATGAATATAGCTGACTGATGGGTCATAAAACATGATCATTCTAATCAGTCAGTAATTTTTGCAAATCCTAGAAACAGTACAAAACCATGGTTTTTGGAAAAAATAACTGACCTGTTTTTACTATTTTATGCTAGCCAATGAGCTTTTCTTTAATGTCTTAATTATGAAAAGTGTCTGCATTTTCACTTAAGCACCATTTATATGGCAGCAAGCAAAATTACATAAATAGATCTTGGCTAACGGGATTGCACCATTAAATTAAATTTCGACGGATCTATGTTCGGTCGAAAAATTTTGACAAAAATAATTTCTGTCGAAAATTTAAGTAAAATTTCAACGGATTATTTTTCGTCGAAAATTTCATTTTTTTTATTTGGTTCTTAAATTTATTCCAAGCACTATTGTTTTGGATTTATTAAATGTTCGATTACCAAAATTTATTTTCAACAAAGCTCGAAATAATAAATGGTCCACATGAAATATGACATGTTTAATGGGCATATTACGTCGCTATGATATATAACAATAAGTGTTGTGCTTTGTTTCCTTGCATAATGAGGTGTTACACACATGTTTGAGCATGCGAACTTGAATATTTTGATGAAAAAAATAACCAATTAACCCACCATTCACAAAATATAACGGGTATTTTATTCATATGTGACATTATTGTTGGATTTTATGGGTATTAACCCAATTGGATTAAGCTCAATTGGAATTAAGTCCATAAAATGAGAAATGAATGAAGCTTAGAAGAATGAAAAATGCCTTCATCCCACATGGAGGAAAGTGAGAAGTTTTTTGTTATTTATAATGCAAAAAAATGTATAAAGGGAGGGCCCCTTGGGGGTACCAAGTTTTATGAGGGGAGAAGACGTAGATGACAATGGTTTCCCATACGCGTGCGCGCCGCCGCCGCCGCCGTTCGACCGACTCGGCACGGCACGGTCCGGTCCGAGTAACATAACATTATTCTTTTTGGACAAAATTTAATTAATTCATCTTTTCGGACCGAACCAATGTAAAGGTTTAATCCGAAAAGTCATGTCTCTCCAAACAACACCTTTCTGCATCTATAAATAGGGGGAGAATCTCGCCAATTCTTTCATCCCGTTTTCTAGCAACCTAAAACAGGATCCTATCCTCCTCTCTCTATATTCTTCTCTTCTTCTAATTGTTCAAATATTCTACTTGTTAAAGTTTGTTGTGGACTTGTTCTTTGTGCAAAGAATCAAGTATCCGACTGCTGTATTTTGGGAGACTACTGGGACGAACTGTTGCACCTTTGACAGCCCAGAAATATTGTCTTAAGGACATTGCATTTGCAAGCCTCAGTCGATTTTTTAGTTCATAATTATTTCAATTAAATTCTGATTTTGTTTGTTCTGCGAGAATAAACTATACTAAGATTTATAATTAGAGTTAATTATAAATAATTATTCTGTTGGAATAATTTACTATAGTTTTATAATATAAAGTATTTAATAATATTTTATAATTTACTATAGTACTTAGAAATATAAAATATAATATTTTATATACACATATTGTTTTAAACATATTTTTCAACAATTATTAATGTGCACTTTATCCCATTATTATATTGTATAATAATCACTTCACCCACTGTGATATTGCTTAATATGCACTTTACCTCTCTAAAATTGCAAATTTCAATACGAAGATATCATGCTTCTTTTACGAAAACATGACCATTTTATTTATCATATGAGGCAAGCTGCATTTTAACAATAACACAAAGATGTAATTTTCTAGTACTGACTCCCTTTAGCACTAATCAACGTTCAATTAGAGTTTCCATGAGAAGACTTTAGTACTATCCCTTAATTTTGTAATTAATAATATAAAACGAAGGATTAAATACAATTTGCCTTTTTAAAATATGGGGATGATAACACTTACCCTCTAAAATATTAAATATAACACTTACCCTCTTTTTAATAATTTTGAACTTTTTATTCTAAAATTACCCCCGTCATTTTATAACTAATAAATTATTTATTTATCAATTTATCGAAAAAACTTTATATATTATGAATTCATCAATCCACAAAAGAAATTAATTTCATTTGTTTCCTACCTTTTCTATCGCAATTACATTCTTAGCTATTTGGATGAATCTTTGTACAAGATTTATAGTCAATTTAAGACTAGTAAACTCTTGTGGGAATGTTTAATCAAAAAGTTTAAAACTGAAGATGCAGGCTACAGAAAATTCGTGGTGGATAAATTCCAATCTTATCGAATGGTTGACAGTAAAACTGTGAATGAGCAAGTGGAAGAACTCCAGAATATGATTCACGACATCTTGGCCGAAGGACATGAACTTAGCGAGTCTTACCTGGTTGCTTGTATCATTGGCAAGCTTCCTCCTGGTTGGACGGGGTTCAAGCATCACTTGAGGCACAAGAAATCTGTTGCAAAGTGGAATTTGCAAGATCTCACAGAATATTTGAAAATCGAAGAAAACAATCGGTATACTGACAAGGGCAGCAGTAACTATGTGGCTATGCCTCAGCTCGGAGGGGCTAAGGTTCATGTCGTAGAAAGCTCAAAGAAAAACAAGAAGCGTAAGGCCAATACCTCCAACAAAGGACATAAGGGTAACAAGAAGCGAAAGTTCAATGGAGCTTGCTTCACATGTGGAAAAAATGGACATCTTGCAAAGGATTGTCGTAGCCGTGCTCAGCCAAAGGATGAAGCAAATGTTATCAACCTAGCTCCATCTGACATTGATAACATGCATTTATCTGCAGTTGCTGAAGCATTCCTGACAAGTGAATCCAAAGGCTGGTGGGTGGATACTGGAGCTACCCGTCACATTTGCTCTGACATAAACATGTTCACTTCTTACAAGAAGTTTGATCATAAAGAGAAGCTGTACATGGGAAATAATGCTCACTCCGTGGTGGAGGGACAAGGCACAGTGGTTCTTAAATTCACCTCAGGAAAAGATGTTACTCTCAATGAAGTTCTTCATGTCCCAGACATTAGGAAGAATTTAATTTCTGCTTCTGTCCTAACTAAGAAAGGTTTTAGATTAGCCTTTGAGTCAGATAAATTTGTACTGACCAAAGGGGGTATGTATGTAGGCAAAGAATATATGTGTGATGGCCTATTTAAGGCTAATGCAGCCGTTATTGGCTAAAACGACAAATTTTTTAATAATAATAATTCTTCTGCTTACTTGCTTGAGTCCACTTTACTTTGGCATGATAGATTAGGCCATATTAATTTTAGAAAAATGAAAAAATTAGCAAACTTAGGATTAATTCCTAAATTTGATATTGATAAATCTTATAAGTGTGAAATTTGCATTGAGGCAAAGTTTGCGAAACAACCTTTCCCTTCAGTGGAAAGGAGCTCACAACCATTAGAGCTAATTCACACAGACTTGTGCAATCTCAAGTCAACTCCAACTCAAGGAGGGAAAAAGTACTTCATCACATTTATTGATGATTGTACACGTTATTGCTACGTTTACTTATTGCATAAGAAAAAGGAAGCAATAAATGTCTTTGTAAGATACAAGGCTGAAGTAGATAATCAGTTAAATAAGAAAATAAAAATTCTTAAATCTGATAGAGGTGGTGAATATGAATATCCCTTTGCACAGTTGTGTGCCGACTCGGGGATAATTCACCAAACAACGGCACCATACTCACCTCAATCAAATGGAGTAGCCAAAAGGAAAAACCTAACCTTAAGAGACATGATCAATGTATTACTTTTGAATTTGGGTTTACCTAGAAACTTGTGGGGGGAAGCTTTATTTATGGCTAATAATATATTAAATAGAGTTCCGCACAAGAAAAATGATACCATTCCGTATGAGTTATGGAAAGGTAGACAACCATCTTATAAATACCTCAAAGTGTGGGGGTGTTTGGCAAAGGTAGCTGTACCAAAACCTATGAAAAAAAAGGTTGGACCAAAAACCGTGGATTGCTACTATATAGGTCATGCGGAAAATAGTAGCGCTTACAGATTTCTAGTGTTCAAATCTGAAGTGAGCAACATACACGTGAATACTATAATTGAATCACGTGATGCTACATTCTTCGAGAATGTATTTCCACATAAGAAGAACTCAGATGGTACTTCTCATAAAAGACCATATGAATTAATTTCTAAGGAAGATAATTCTCAAATCAGCAATAAGGTTGTTGATCACTAGTCAAATAAATCAATTTCTAAGGAAAATGATTCTCAAATCAGTAAAGAGACTGCTGAAGAATCTGACGAGCCCCGAAGAAGCAAGCGAGCTAAAATTGCTAAATCATTCGGACCAGATTTCTTAACTTATATGTTAGAGGATGATCCCAAAACATATACTGAAGCCATGTCTATTCCTGATGCCTCTTATTGGAAAGAGGCAATAGACAGTGAATTACAGTCCATTCTAAGTAATAATACTTGGGAGTTGGCAGATCTTCCTAAGGGAAGTAAGCCAATTGGATGTAAATGGGTATTTAAAAAGAAACTAAAACCCGATGGCTCAATTGATAAATATAAGGCTAGATTAGTAGCCAAAGGTTATAGTCAAAAGGAGGGAATAGATTTCTTTGACATCTATTCACCAGTGACTGGGATAACATCCATTAGAACATTAATAGCTTTAGCAGCTATATATAATCTAGAGATACATCAAATGGATGTTAAGACCGCTTTCCTCAATGGAGAATTGAATGAGGAAATATATATGGAGCAACCTGATGGTTTCATTGTTAAAGGCAAAGAGAACAAAGTATGTAAACTTGTTCGATCTCTTTATGGCCTTAAACAAGCTCCTAAACAATGGCACGAAAAATTTGATAGTGTCATGATTAAAAATGGATTTCAAATCAATGAATGCGACAAGTGTGACTATATTAAACAATTTGGCCAAGCAACTGTCATAATATGTTTATATGTAGACGATATGTTAATACTTGGGACTAATATGGAGGTCATTAAATCCGCAAAGAAAATATTAACAAAACACTTCGATATGAAAGATCTCGGTGAAGCGGATGTTATTTTGGGAATTAAAATAACAAGATCACCGGATGAGATTAAATTATCTCAGTCACATTATGTAGATAAAGTGCTTGAGAGATTTAAAAACTATGGAATTAAGGGAACAAATAACCCATTTATTCCATCTCTTGTTTTACACAAGAATAAAGGTGATAGTGTATCACAAAACGAGTATGCTCGCATAATTGGATGTCTCATGTATATCATGAATTGCACGAGGCCATACATCGCTTACTTAGTCAATAAATTGAGTAGGTACACGAGCAATCCAAGCAAAGAACATTGGAATGCTCTGAAGAGAGTGCTTGGATACTTAAAAAATACATCAAAATATGCATTACACTATGGAAAATATCCAGCTGTCCTTGAGGGATATAGTGATGCAAATTGGATTTCTGATTCAAAGGAATCAAAATCCACAAGCGGATATGTATTTACTCTGGGGGGAGCCGCTATTTCTTGGAAATCTTTCAAACAAACTTGTATAGCTCGATCCACTATGGAATCAGAGTTTATAGCTTTGGATAAAGCTGGAGAAGAAGCTGAGTGGCTTCATAACTTTCTGGAAGATATTCCACTATGGCCGAAACCTGTGTCGGCTATATGTATTCATTGTGATAATCAGGCGGCATTACATAGAGCTCATAACTTTATGTATAATGGTAAATCACGACACATTCGTCGTCGACATAATACCGTGAGGCATTTACTCTCAAATGTAATAATTTCCATTGACTTTGTGAAATCAAAAGATAACCTCGCGGATCCGTTTACTAAAGGTTTATCTGGTGAGAGAGTAGAATGTGCGTCGAGGGGAATGGGCTTAAAAGCCTAAAATATAACTAAGTTACCTTGTACAGAAACCTAACTTGGCGACTGGAGATCCCACGGACCAGGTTCAATAGGACAACCAGTCTTGGTTAACTTAAAAAGTGGAGCACTTTAGAGTCCAACTCTAACTCATTCCTATGATGCAAAAAGTGCAACCTACAGCGTTTGATTAGGTTAAGCTTATGCTTTTAATGACGTCTATATCTTGTCAAGAACAAGTGGAGTATAGTAGGATACTCTTGATAGATGCGGTCACCTATGTAAGTGTGAGCTGGGTCGGCTCGTTGAGAATTCTTATAAGGCTGGAATCCTCTAAAGCACTCGCAGAACCCAAGAATGTTCAGGGCCAAAACGAACACAACCGAGAACTCTTAACAAATCGGTCTAGTGCTGTGTTAAGTTTATTGTTTTGGTTTACATAAACAGCCGACAGTTCAAGATGAAATATTTCACTGATTGGCTAAGTAAATCCGATAAATTCTAACTATGAAGGTTCAAGATGGAATATTTCACCTATCCCAATGCAGTACTATTCCTAAAGGATATTTAACTTTGATATGTCCCGTATGACGAGATATGAAGAATAATTTCATTCATTTGTGGGGGATTGTTGGATTTTATGGGTATTAACCCAATTGGATTGAGCCTAATTGGAATTAAGCCCATAAAATGAGAAATGAATGAAGCTTAGAAGAATGAAAAATGCATTCATCCCACATGGAGGAAAGTGAGAAGTTTTTTGTCATTTATAATGCAAAAAATTGTATAAGGGGAGGGCCCCTTGGGGGTACCAAGTTTTATGAGGGGAGAAGACGTAGATGACAATAGTTTCCCACACGCGCGCGCGCCGCCGCCGTCCGTCCGTCCGACCGACTCGGTCCGGGTCGGGTTTGGATTGGGATTGGGATTGGGCCTCAACATAACAAATTAATTAATTTTTTAGCCCAAAGTTAAAGGCCCAACTTTTAAATCCATACAAGATTAGATCCGCGTACCAGATCCGGTTGACCCGAACAAGATCCGCGCGGCTGACCCGTTTGTTCCAAAAGATCCGCGCGCCATTATTTGAAATGTCTGTACCGGTTCGGTTTAAATCGAACCGGTTGCATCTTTTCGGACCGAAGCAATGTAAAGGTTTAATCCGAAAAGTCATGTCTCTCCAAACAACACCTTTCTGCAACTATAAATAGGGGGAGAATCTGGCCAATTCTTTCATCCCGTTTTCTAGCAACCTAAAGCAGAATCCTATCCTCCTCTCTTTATATTCTTCTCTTCTTCTAATTGTTCAAATATTCTATTTGTTAAAGTTCGCTGTGGACTTGTTCTTTGTGCAAAGAATCAAGTATCCGACTGCTGTATTTTGGGAGACTACTGGGACGAACTGTTGCACCTTTGACAGCCCAGAAATATTGTCTTAAGGACATGGCATTTGCAAGCCTCAGTCGATTTTTTAGTTCATAATTATTTCAATTAAATTCTGATTTTGTTTGTTCTGCGAGAATAAACTATACTAAGATTTATAATTAGAGTTAATTATAAATAATTATTCTGTTGGAATAATTTACTATAGTTTTATAATATAAAGTATTTAATAATATTTTATAATTTACTATAGTACTTAGAAATACAAAAAAAAATCTATAATATTTTATATACACAGATTGTTTTAAACATATTTTTCAACAATTATTAATGTGCACTTTATCCCATTATTATATTGTATAATAATCACTTCACCCCCTGTGATATTGCTTAATATGCACTTTACCTCTCTAAAATTGCAAATTTCAATACGAAGATAACATGCTTCTTTTACGAAAACATGACCATTTTATTTATCATATGAGGCAAGCTGCATTTTAACAATAACACAAAGATGTAATTTTCTAGTACTGACTCCCTTTAGCACTAATCAACGTTCAATTAGAGTTTCCATGAGAAGACTTTAGTACTATCCTTTAATTTTGTAATTAATAACATGAGAAGACTTTAGTACTATCCCTTAATTTTGTAATTAATAATATAAAACGAAGGATTAAATACAATTTGCCTTTTTAAAATATGGGGATGATAACACTTACCCTCTAAAATATTAAATATAACACTTACCCTCTTTTTAATAATTTTGAACTTTTTATTATAAAATTACCCCCGTCATTTTATAATTAATAAATTATTTATTTATCAATTTATCGAAAAAACTTTATATATTATGAATTCATCAATCCACAAAAGAAATTAATTTCATTTGTTTCCTACCTTTTTTATCTGAAATTTTTTTCTTTATTTTCATCTCTTTTTCTTTTTTTTTTTTCAATTTTTTACTCAATTTTTTCTTTATTTCTATCTCAAATTTTTTTTTTACAATTTGTTTAAATTTTTATTTGGTGGTAATTATCTCTTTTATTTTTGTTACAAATTATTATTCCAAATGTTAAGTAATTCTACTTTAATTTTTTTGAATTTAACACATGCTCGTATCGTCAATTCTTCAATCTATAATTACCTTAACTTCTTTATAATTAAGTCTTTAGTAATCATAAATAGATTCAATATCAACACAAATATTTGTCAATAGTATGAGTATGTGTCAAACTTGAATTTTGAGCGAAAGAATTTGAAAGAGAATTATTCAACATTTGAAATAATAAATTGTAACAAAAACAATGGGATAATTATCACCAAACAAAAACTGAGAACAAATATAAAGAGAAAATGTGCGATAGAAATAAAGAAAAAATTGAAACAGAAAATAAGGAAAACAAATTGAATTGGAAATAAAGAAAAAAAGGAGGTTAATTGAAATTAAGGGGGTAAACTGTATTTAACCCAAAAAAAATTGTAATTAATTGTGGGTCTGGTACATCATTTCACATAATATCAGAAATTCTATAACCAAACAAAAAATTCATGATTCTTATTGTAAATTTTATTGACTACACCAAATTAAACGCACACGGCACACCGATAACTTAGCCAAAATTTTTATTTTATATGTACACACCAATTTATGAATTTATACAATTTCGGGCACCAAACAATTAAGTAATTTTAGGTAGATTACAATAAAATCTTCTTCAGCAAATACTGATGTACCAAGACTTCGTCATTATAAAACAACTAGGGGTCAATCGAGTAATATTGAGGACCTCCCCTCTCTAGTTCACATCGAGCATAAACAGATAACCTGACGTCGGCATCAACCTCGATCTGTTCGACTTATCCGACTTAGTTGCCGACGTTTTCTTAAGATTAACCCATTTACAATCGGATAGAATCAATGGCTGAAGATCCATATTCGAACCAAAACGTCCAATCGTGATTCGACCCGGTAACCCATCTGGAAAACTATAAATAGCCCTCATAAATGAAATAAAAGGTACGCACATTCCGAGTATTAAATACGCTCCGATCTCCAACCTTATCTCGATACTTACTTTAGCATCGGAGGGTTATCGCTGGGTAACCACCGGCATTAACCTGACGTAGTTATCTTTGATTGCAGGTTAGGATCATTTATACAAATCGAGGAGAAGCTTGATTGACCTGCTTATCCTCATATTGACGAGTCGTGAGACCCGAGACATTGATTAGAAATAATTACCCTAACAATAACACACTCATCAATTGGCGCCGTCTGTGGGAATCTTTAACCTTGAATCGTGAAAGATGACTACAAGATCTAAAGCAGCTCTGGCTCGAGAGCGAGAGGCCAATCGAGATCAAAACGGAGAAGGTCAGGGTGATAACTTGTTACCTCGAAACCCCGAGCAACAACAGAATGATGAAGGGGGAACTTCTAGACCCCCGGCACCACCTATTTTTCAACTTACCAAGGATGACTTGAGAGCATTCTTGGATGACGCCAAGAAAGAATGGCTAGCAGAAGCCGCAAAGGGAAATCATAACCTTCCCCAAAGACTCCCTCGCGCAGTCATCCAAGACGTCGAGAATGAGGTAGAAGTTGACCAAGCCGACAGTTGGGCAAATAAACGTCAAGCTAGACGCTTGGGGAAACAGGATTGTGAAGAACAATCAGTTAGGGAGGTCAACAAACTCGCCTCAGAAGTGAGGTCGCTTCATCAGAAGTTGGACAGACAAGAAAAAAGAAACGAACTCCCGGTGTCAAATTCCCGATTGAGAAAATCGCCCTTTTGCGACGAAATCTTCTTCGAGAGATTGCCACTCGATAAAAGATTACCTACTCAACTGCCTCGATATTTTGGGACCGAAGACCCCGACGAGCACCTAGCTTCGTTCAACCTCCAAATGCAGCTCCACGGTATCTCGGACAATGTAGCGGCCAAAGCCTTCTCGACGACGCTATCGGGAATGGCACAGTCGTGGTTTGGCAGATTAGAGGAGAAATCCATCTTTGACTACGATCAACTTTGCGACAAATTCATGAGCCAGTTTGGTAGCAAACGAGCAGTTAGACCCCCCGCCAATCACCTATACTCTATCATACACAAACCTGACGAGAGTTTTAGGAGCTTTATGGGGAGATTTAACAACGAGCTCCTAAAGGTCGAGATGCCGAGAGTGGACTTCCTAATAACTGTATTATTTCAGAGCACCTTGAATAGAGGCTTTGATAGCGCCATAGTCAGAGAAAATCCATCGACATATGAAAAATTAATGGAAATGGCCAATCAATATATGAACGAGGAGGGAATGAACAAGCTAAGGGGAACCTTCTTTGGATTGGCAAAATCCGAAGACAAGCAGCCCGTCATTATTGCAGATCGACCATTGGAAAAGATTCCAAACAATCGATATAATGAAAGGAAAGACAGAAGAGGATACGGAGAAGAAAGAAACTTTAATCTTGGGAAATGAGGAGCGGGAAGATCAAATAAAGAGTACCACGACAACTATACTCCATTGAAAAAACTCAGGTCGGAGATTTTATTTGCCATACAAGACAAATACTTGTTGAGAAAGCCCGCCGCAATCAGAGACAATCCGAGCTCAAGGAAGTATTGTCGTTTCCATAGACAAAGGGGACATGATACGGACGACTGCTATCAATTGAGAGACGAAATAGAAAGGTTAATAGCAGAGGGACACTTAACTGGCTATGTGAAAGTCTCGAACAATGACCATGTTGCAAGTCGATCACATAATAATAGGTCGCGGTCCCGATCTCCCCCAAGGAGGGATCATAATCAAGACACCAGAGAAGAACAACCCAGGAGAGCCCAGCCTGGAACTATTGTCAATATGATATCGGGGGGGCCAGCCGGAGGAGACAGTAAAAACTCAAGAAGAGTTGTTTCTCGAATACTCCGAGAGTGAGCCCTGAACGATCGGAAAGAAGTGTTCTCGATACGACCCACGACACAAAATCAAGTAATAGGGTTTGATGACTCTGATCGACAAAGGAATTATCTGCCATTCAATGACCAGGACGTGCCGGATTGCCCGATGGTAATCACGGCCCAGATTGCCGGAGCTACCGTCAAAAGAATCTTGATAGACTCAGGGAGTTCGGCAAATATCCTTTTCTTGGACGCGCTGGAAAGAATGGACCTCGGTCCCACTCCTTTGGGGACAGTAGTAACACCGCTTATTGGCTTTGGAGGAGCCCAGGTCGTTCCTCGAGGTACGTTAACCTTATCACTCACCTTGGGAGAGGCTAGCAACTCGAGAACCCGAATGATAAAATTCCTAGTGGTTGAGGCGCAGTGTGCTTATAATGTAATATTGGGTAGACCCGCTCTGAACGCTTTTCAGGCTATCATTTCCACCTATCACCAAAAACTAAAATTTCCGACATCTCAAGGAGTCGGCGAAGTAATTGGAAACCTGAAAGACGGGTGGGATTGCTATACAGTCTCCCTCAATCATGAAGCGAAGAACAAGGAGCTTTACTCGGAAGCTCAGAAGTTAGGCACGGAGGTAAAGATCAAACCAGTTGCCCCAGTCGATACCGACGATTTACCCAAACCAGATATAACGCAGGAGAAGAAAGAAAAACAAGAAGAAATCAATTCCAAGAAAAGAAAGTTTGAAAGAATCGAACCACTAGAAGGACACAGATCGATTGAATTGATACCTGGAGAGCCGTAAAAAACTACTAGGGTAGGAACTCAACTCTCTGAAGGGCTGGAGACTCAATTAATTGAATTCTTAAGGGAAAACGTGGACGTCTTTGCTTGGTCAACCACCGACCTACAGGGAATCGACCCAAAGATAATAGTCCATAGGCTCAATATCGATCCTTCGTCTCGTCCTGCCAGGCAGAAGAAGAGAAACTTTGGCCCAGAAAGAAACAAAATAATAAAGGAAGAAGTCCAGAAGCTTCTGGACGCTGACTACATTGCTGAGGTTCAATTCACGGAGTGGCTCTGTAATGTCGTTTTAGTCGCTAAAGGGGGTGGGAAATGGAGAATGTGTAACGATTTCACAGACTTAAATAAACTCTGCCCAAGGGACCCATATCCCCTTCCAAGGATCGACTCCCTAGTCGATTCCACAGCAGGATGTGCTATCTTGAGTATGATGGATGCCTTCCAGGGCTTCTACCAGATCTTTATGGCCCTTGAAGATCAGGAGAAAACAGCATTTATCACTGAGATGGGCGTCTATTTTTTCAAAGTGATGCCGTTCGGACTAAGAAACGCAGGAGCGACTTACCAACGACTAGTAAACAAGATGTTCGAAGCATTGATAGGCAAATCGATGGAGGTATATGTCGATGATATGCTAGTTAAAAGTCTTGATGAGAATGACCACTTGGTCCATATCAAACAAGCGTTCGATATAATGAGAGGGTATGGTATGAAACTAAACCCAGAAAAATGCACATTTGGAGTTAGGTCGGGAAAGTTTCTTGGTTATTTGGTAAACGAAAGAGGAATTGAGGCTAATCCGGAGAAGATTCAAGCAATAATTGACCTCAAAGCCCCGCGTAACTTGAATGAAGTACAAAAGCTTGTCGGCAAAATCACAGCCCTGAAAAGATTTATATCTCGATCTGCCGACAAAAGCCTCCCTTTTTTCAAAATCATGAGAAACGCGAAGAAATTCGAGTGGTCGGAGGAATGTGATCGGGCTTTCGAACAATTGAAAGCGTATCTCGTATCTCCTTCGCTTCTAGCGAAACCGCAGGGCAACGAAGATCTCCACCTCTATGTAGCTGTCTCTGAACAGGCGATCAGCTCGGTCCTAGTAAGAATGGAAGCTAAGGACAACTACCCGATATACTACGTGAGTAGAGTTTTGCAAGGCCCTGAAAAGAATTACTCTGTAATTGAAAAGTTCGCCCTCGCCGTAATAACCACTGCTCGGAAGTTGAGACCCTATTTACAGTCCCATAAAATCATCGTCCTAACTAATCAACCACTGAGGCAAACGCTATCCAAACCAGACGCGTCAGGACGATTAATCAAATGGGCCGTGGAGTTGGGGGAATATGATGTCCAGTATCAACCTAGAACGTCGATAAAAGGACAGATACTGGCCGATTTTGTGCTCGAGAGCACTCAAGTAGAAGAAGAGAAAAAAGAAATTTGGATGCTTCATGTCGATGGGTCGTCGACATCCGCGGGAGGTGGTGCAGGAATTTATTTCCAAGGCCCCAATGAAGAAGAATTGGAATTTGCTTTAAAGTTGGATTTTATCGTGTCGAACAATGAAGCGGAATACGAAGCCTTACTGGCCGGCCTGAAGATGGCGGCTGAAACGGGAATTCGGAATCTCGTTGCTTATACAGATTCGCAATTAGTCAAGAAACAATTCAAGGGATTGTTTGAGGCCAAAGAGGATTCAATGATCAAATACTTGTCTTTAGTTAAGGCTCAAGTCTCGAAGTTTGAAACCTTCCAGTTGGAGTACATAAGGCGAACTGAAAATACGAGAGCCGACGCGCTTTCAAAGTTCGGGAACTTGATAGAAGGAATCACCACCAGAAAGGTAACACTGATGATATCGAACAAACCCGCCATCGACATAAGGTGTGACGTTCCATGCACGGAAGTCCTGAATCTCCAGAGCAATGAGCTGACGTGGAAAACAGAGTTATTGGATTATCTAGTCAAAGGAACGCTACCAACTGATCGCTCTGAAGCTCGACGACTCAAATACCGAGCTCCTCACTACGTAATTATCAATAATGATTTGTACCGACGATCCGTCACCGGAGTACTTCAAAAATGCATAGCATTTCCTCAAACCGACTTAATACTAAAGGAGGTTCATGAGGGTTCTTGTGGAAGCCACTCGGGCGGCAGGGCACTAGCAGTTAGAGTATCTCGTCTTGGATATTATTGGCCATCTTTGGTAAGAGACGCCAACAGTCACGCCAGAAAATGTGCCAAGTGCCAATATTATGCAACTATGCCTCATCAACCTGCCCAAGTAATGGAGTCGATCTCGATTTCATGGCCCTTCGACCAATGGGGCGCAGACTTGGTTGGACCGTTACCTGTAGCTAGAGGACAAAAACGTTTCTTACTGGTGGGAGTCGAGTACTTTAGCAAATGGATAGAGGTCATGCCGTTAAAACAAATCACCCAAACTCAGATTGTCAACTTCTACTGGTCAATAGTCTGCAGATTTGGACTCCCTCGAGTGATCATCTCAGATAATGGTGCCCAGTTTGCAGGAAAAAGGGTGACCGACTGGTGCACCAAACACAAGATTACACAGCGATTCACATCGGTTGGATGCCCGCAGACCAATGGACAGACCGAAGTAACTAATAGAGAAATCTTAAGATTGCTAAAGAAGAGATTGTCAGAAGCTCGAGGTGCCTGGCTGGATGAATTACCATGGGTCGTTTGGGCTAATCGGACGAAGGAGAAAACGGCAACTGGAGAAACACCTTTCAGTCTAGTTTATGGTTCCGAAGCAGTGGCCCCAGCAGAATTAGAAGTACCATCTCTGAGAGTCGATCTTTACGATCAATCAGACAATACTGACAAGAGGAACTTCGAGCTCAACCAACTGGAATCGAAAAGAGAAAGGGCCTCCGCACGGATACAGGCCTACAAAACCACGATGGCGAAGGCATATGATAAAAACGTAAGATTAAAATTTTTTCAGGTAGGAGACCTCGTGCTGAAACGAGTTGACGTATCGAAGAAAAAAGCAAAGCTTGACAGCAACTGGGAAGGACCTTACAAAGTGGTCGAAGTCGGAAAGAAGGGAGCTTATCGATTAAATACGATGGAAGGAGAACTCGTAAAGAGGACCTGGAACGGGAGAAACCTCAGAAAATTCTATACTTAAGAAATTTTCTTTAGTTTGTCTTTATTTCCAAGTATTTCGTAAATAATACTTCCAGATGTTTTGTAAGTTCCTGGAAAGTTATCTTGAAAACTAATGCCAAGTTCTTTTGTCATTTTCTAATGATTTTGCAAAGATTTCGAAATCGCCATAAGTTCCTCGATAGCCCCTGAAGCATCGAGAGGAAATCTTCAAATCGCCGAAATCGACATAAGTTCCTCGATAGCCGCTGAGGCATCGAGAGGAAATCTCCAAATCGTCGAAATCTCCAAATCGCCGAAATCGCCATAAGTTCCTCGATAGCCCCTGAAGCATCGAGAGGAAATCTTCAAATCGCCGAAATCGCCACAAGTTCCTCGATAGCCGCTGAGGCATCGAGAGGAAATCTCCAAATCGTCGAAATCTCCAAATCGCCGAAATCGCCATAAGTTCCTCGATAGCCGCTGAGGCATCGAGAGGAAATCTCCAAATCGTCGAAATCTCCAAATCACCGAAATCGCCATAAGTTCCTCGATAGCCGCTGAGGCATCGAGAGAAAATCTCCAAATCGTCGAAATCTCCAAATCGGCGAAATCGCCATAAGTTCCTCGATAGCCGCTTAGGCATCGAGAGGAAATCTCCAAATCGCCATAAGTTCCTCGATAGCCGCTAAGGCATCGAGAGGAAATCTCCAAATCATCGAGAGGAAATCTTCAAATCGCCGAAATCGCCATAAGTTCCTCGATAGCCGCTTAGGCATCGAGAGGAAATCTCCAAATCGCCATAAGTTCCTCGATAGCCGCTGAGGCATCGAGAAGAAATCTCCAAATCATCGAGAGGAAATCTTCAAATCGCCGAAATCGCCATGAGTTCCTCGATAGCCGCTGAGGCATCGAGAGGAAATCTCCAAATTGTTGAAATCTCCAAATCGTTGAAATCGCCAAAAGTTCCTCGACAGTTGCTGAGGGATCGGGATGAAAACTCCAAATCGACGAAATCGCCAAACGTACCTCGATTATAATCGAAATTGTGAAAAAGAAGCTATAAATAAACTAAGTATAAAATGCATCTCGATGATAATAGAGACATCGATTGTAAATCAACATCGACAAAGACACTTGGAGATAAATAACAAGCTAAGTATACACGTATCTCGATTATAATAAAGGCATTGATTGAAATCAACATCGACAAAAAACGCTTGGAAATAAGCTAAGTACGAAAAGAATCTCGATCTTAATAAAGATACCGATTAATGCGACATCGACTAAGTAATGATATATATCGATTATAATGAAGGTTTGGATTATAAGATCAATATCAACATACACATTCGGAAATAAATTAAAGTTCGGAATAAATGGAACAAGTCGAAAAAGTTGAGATATAAATAATTATTTTATTCATGATATCGTCATAGATACAAATGTACAAATGAAATCGACAATACAGATATCAAAGATCTAATACAGGCTATTACATTGGTTAAATCGACTAAGTTGAGGAAATCCCGAGTTTTCCTACATATTCGACGACCGAGGACTGCTGAGGACGACCGACTTCGGATTAGCTATAGGCTTAAATATGGAGGTTTTCCGCTTATAGCTTTTCCTCTCATTGATCGAAGCCTTGAGGGGACGATTCACCCTCGGCGTTAGCGAAGGACAGGAGGATCTTTTTAATGGCAGCATGCTTGCTCGAGAGACACACCATCTCAGTCAATAAATCGACCATGGGTGATGGGTCTCTCTGCTTCGACCAAGTGACAGAAGAGGAAAAAGTCGCTCAAAATTTTTGCGCTTTAAGTCCTCCACCATCTGATTGGCTGCCATACATTCTACCTCACCCCTGCCCTCCGAGTTCTCGGAAGCACCTCGAAATCATCGAGGACCGACATATGTTGCATAGTGCCGATCCAACGAGGATTCCGAGATGCCCCCGGGTGAACCTCGTTGTCGTTACCGATGCCACCCATTCGAACAACGAGGCCCACCCATTGAAGTACTCCCTTTACCGATACCACCCAATCGAAAAGAATATCAACGTTTATTGTCTCGATCTGGAGGTCGAGTTGGATGAAAGGTCCCAAAGTAGAAAAAGGGACAATTCGATAACTTGATATCGAAGATCGAACTATTGAAGAAAATTTTCCTCGGATATTCCTTAAAAAGGAACATGTTGGTATGATTTTGATGTAGAGAATACTGGGAACCCCTCTACCTATTTATAGGGTTGGCCCATCCAATCCAACGGCCCTGAATAATCAGGATCAACGGTCGGGACGGAAGGCATTTAGGTAGCCGACCGTTACGCTACCCGAGGTAACTAACGCGGCCTACATCCAACGGTCAAAGAAAAGCCACGATCAACGGCTGAGATTGTTCCCATTTAATGCGCTGACCGCTTCAACTACCCCACAGTTTTAATGGTTCGACTAGTAATTATAAAATTAACCCTGCGACGTCGAACATATCGGGTTATAAGTTTACCAAAAGAACCTGTTTGGTGCGTATTCGTACCTTAGTGTACCAAAAGCAATATACCACAAGGGGTCAGATTATTATTGTCGAGTTATGGAGATTTGACCGACTTAATCCGACAACACGATGGAATAAGAGACGACAATCATCGAGCAAACTCAGATAAGGAAAAGCCAATTAACATGGAGATAAACAGATTAAATGCATTCGATCAATGAAAACGGAAATATTCAACGTTCTTGAAAAATTACATATAAACAACAAAACACGCCGCCCACACGCCACTCGATAACCAACAAACCGAGCTTGAGAGGAAATAAAAGTTTTTTCTTTTTTCAAACTCAGGGCCAAAATAAATGCCGTCAACAATCGTTATGGGTCTGAAAGTTGAGGAGATCAACATGATCGGAGGAAGTCGACTTGGGGACTTCACCTCCGTGGTCAGCACTCTCAGCTCTCTGCTTGGACGCTTGCAGCTCGAGTAGGAATCCAAATTCATGGTCCTCAGGAGCACCCTTGGAGTCATCATCTATCAAGAAATCCAAGTCGAGCGGAACACCATTTTCATCAGAAGTGGCGCTAAGCTTCGTCTCGTCAAAATGATCGTTCAAGAAGCCCAGCGCCCTACACTGCTTCCAGCCCTTCTCGAAGACCTTGGATAGATCGATTCCGGATTGGCGTTCGACAAGCTCCTCATAGACGACGCTGTGAAAGAATTAAGTAACGATAGCCTTCCTCTCAGCAGCAGTTGCTTCATTGCGACTCTTCAGTCCTTCTTGTCGACCCAATTCAAAGCTATCAGCAACCTCATCCTTTAGTTTCGTGGCAAACTCTTGATCCTTCAGCTCAAGTTTTGCCTCCAACTCGGCAATTCGACTATCTTTAATCATCGCCTCTTTTTCCAGAGCAGCTACCTTTTCATCGACCCCCTTCATCTTCTCCTCCAGATGACCGACCTTTTTCTTCAGATGAGAGCCAGAACCTTTACTCTTCTCGTAACGCTTCCTCAGGCTGTCATGCCGAGCTGCAGAAGAATAGATGGTCTGGCCTAGCTACAAGATCCAAATTTCGTACATTATTAACATGAACTAAAGAAAAACAGAACGTAAAACGTTATCAAACGAAGAATACCGAAAGAAGGAGGGACGCCTGCAACCGTTGGATGTCCGCATCGTCTTTCTTCAAAAGCGTGGCATGATCCTCGAAGGACACTGTCGACAAAAATTTCTCCCACACCTGAGGAGTGATTGAAGAATCCAACATTGCAGGATTCATCATCGAGATGCCGGCCGTCCTCGATCCGAGCTTTCTTTTGTGTTCCTCGAGAATGGACTCGAGGTTGCCTCCGGCAGGGGCAGGGATCTCACTACTTGTAGGGGTCGGTAGATCATCCAACCTAGCCTTTTTCGACGAAGGTAGGTCTACCTGATCGACTTCAGCCGAAACAGGCCGTTTTCCCTTATTAGTTTCTTGTTCTCCCTCCGCCCGATGGTTTGTCTGTGGAGGGACGGTGCTCGAGTGGCCAAGAGGCTTTGAGGCCTTGTCGGTGGCAGCAGTCGGAGTCGGAGGCACAGGCGGTTTCACAATATGCTGAGATTTCCATATGGATCTAAGGGCACGATTAGCCATAGGAACGATGTTTTCTGCACAAACGAATATATTAAAAGAATACATCAATATATTATATAAAGAAACACAAAGAACGATCAAAACTACCTAAAGTAGGACAATCGACAGGTAAGGGAGTCATCGACATTCCTCCTAGACTCAAAATTGGCTCCCGCAGAAGTGCGTTGGTGTCATAAGTCGATTCCGACAACTGAGAAAGAAAGTCGAGCCCCCATGAAGGTTCGGGTATATTCTTCAACAGAATGCCACCCGACCTCCGTTCACGTGTCGTCCTCCATACATAGTTCTCGGGACCATGAACAAAAATAAACCTATTCTTCCAACCTTTCCCATGTGACGACTTCAGATCACTAAGAAACCTAACTTTGGGTTTAGACCGTACAAAGTAAAAACCTTCATTGGACTGAGGGGAAGGGCGGACATCGAAAAGACCACAAAAATTAGCAAAAGAAGCGGGTTGACCGACTGCCTTCATCACTATACAGAAAGCAATGATATATCCAATAGCATTAGGGACCAATTGAGTAGGGCATAAACCGAGACCATTAACTATGTCGATGAATTCCTTTGCCAAAGGAAAACGAAGACCGTTTTCCAGACTATCAATATGAAAAGTTCTATAGCCGCTCGGAGGCTCGTTCATCCTATCATCCGAAGATGGCATCTTAATACCCCAACCTGAAGGGAATTCATATTTCAGCAGTAACGACTCGTCCGACATACGTAGACGACATGCCGATATGGCGCTGAATAATTCTTTCGTTCGATTGCGGTCCGACTTAGACCCCGAAGGGATCGTGACTTCCTTCTTCGGATGCCTTACAGAACCTATCGACACACCTTCCCCTTCCCCGAC
This sequence comes from Penstemon barbatus, assembly GCA_003313485.2. Taxonomy (NCBI): domain Eukaryota; kingdom Viridiplantae; phylum Streptophyta; class Magnoliopsida; order Lamiales; family Plantaginaceae; genus Penstemon; species Penstemon barbatus. Next base: position 25,211,416 of record CM064877.1, on the reverse strand, counting down.
AGACTCACCTCCTATGGACTTAGACCCACCAGACATAAATAAGAGAAAGAGATAGAAATACCTAAAAGGGAAGGAGTACTCCGACTTAGAGGCTGCAAGCTATCGCTGATCGACAACGCTCCGACAACTTTCCGCCCAAGCCGTTTTTATAAGTATGAACAGTTAAGCTCCTAACACCCTATATATAGGCAAGAATTCCTAAAGAGCGCGCCCATTGGCAAATTATTTGAATAGATGTGGCGGTTCAATCTAAAATAGACTGATTCAATATTCCGGCCCAATAACATTCCATTCGAAGTAAGGAAGTTGGCCCAAGTATTTAGCCCATTTACAATATTCGAAGTCGATGATTAGATTATAAACGATAAGAGACGAATAGACAAATGCATATATATATCGATCAAAAAAGATCCGTTGACAGTTCATCGATACAGTCAAAATGTTCTTAACATATGACCCTACTTCTAAGAACTACACCCTATCTACGATTAAGCATCCAAATTCATGCGATCGAGCAGCTTCATATTCTTCTTCTATACCATCGAGCACCGGGGGTTGACATTGCTCGTCGAGAGCTGCTCCTATAACTGATGGATCGAAATTCGCAGTAAGAAAACCTTTGTATTGGCACTGTTTGATGGTCTTCGTATGCATTTCGACCAAGGCATCTCCCATCCTGGCTTCAGCAAGGTAGTCATAAATGGGAGATGCGAGAAACTCCTTAACAATTTCTAGACGCTGGGCGGAAGAAACCACCCTAGCTTCTAGAGGATACCCAGAACGAAGTCGATCAACTTCTCGAGTAGAAATGCTAAGCTGCTTCATAGCCTCATCAAGTTGCTGCTCTCGCTCTTTAATGGCGACATCATGCTCGGCCTTGAGTTTTTCCAGTTCTTGTCGCGCGAGATCAGCCTGGAGGTAGCCTTGAAACAGATATTGTGTTACCTGCATAAAACGAAACAAATGACCTCCGATACATGATTCATTATCAATATTAAAAAGCTGATATCGAGATGATGAGCGTGTTATCGTTAGGGCATTTATTAGTAGTCAAGGTCTCGGATTTCACAACTCGTCAATGTGAGGATAAGCAGGTCAATCAAGCTTCTCCTCGATTTGTATAGAGGGTCCTAACCTGCAATCAAAGACAACTACGTGAGGTTAATGCCGGTGGTTACCCGGCGATAACCCTCCGATGCTAAAGTAAGTATCGAGATAAGGTATAGGTCGGAGCGTATTTAATACTTGGAAAGTGCGTACCTTTTATCTCATTTATGAGGGCTATTTATAGTTTCAGAATTGATCACCGGGTCGAATCAGGATTGGACGTTTTGGTTCGAATATGGGTCCTCCGTATTTGATTTGATCCGATTGTAAACGGGTTAAAACGGGTTAACTAAAAGAGAATGTCGATCACTACATCGAATAAACCGAAGAGATTAATGTCGACGCCGACGTTAGTTTATTCGTTTATGATCGATGTGAACTCAAGATAGGAGGTCCTCGATTCATAGTTGTTTATAATGACGAAGACTCGGTACATCAAGAGTCCCCCAAGTTCTAGAGTTTGAGTGTAAGTCGAACTCTGGAAGTTTTGAAGTGATGATCGTTGAATTTTTAAATTCTGCTTGTATCAGTGGGAGTCCCCCAAGTTCGAGAGTTTGATTGGAAAGCGAGGTCTTGAACTTGTAGTTCCCGCCCTGGTGTCAATGTTTTCGCGCCTTCTAGGTCTAGGGTTTAAATTGGCGGGAAATTCCCATATTAGGGGTGGAAGATTAAACGTCGCGTCTTGTCATGGGGCAGTGTGCAATTTTGATGAAGCGGTAGTTTTCGCGTCTATATATAGGTTGGTTGTTCATCATGTGCTTTTACACTACGGTAAAAAGAAAAAGCATTGACGTCGGAGCTATATAAGCAAGTAGGAAAGAGGTTGATCGATTTCGTTTCTGAGATATTCAAAAGATGTCGGAAAGTGAAGTATCTAGTCCGGAGGATGCTCACGTAAAAGATGTTGTCGAAGATGTCTTCGGTGAGGAAGAAAATCGAGAAGAAAGGAACGAAGGTGATATACCTGCCAGTGGTGGTCATGCTGATGAGGATGATGAAGAGGAAGAGGAAAGGCAGCTGGCTTATCAGGAAATTCAAGCCGGAGATTATAAAAAAACCGTTGGCGACCTGGCTATCGTCGTTCTTGATCGGTCAGGGTTGGGGTTTATCTAGTCCTAGTAAGGTACAGCGAATGCATAACCCTCCGAAAAAATCAATAGCGATACACGAGGCATCGATGGAGTGTGGATTTCAAGTTCCCATCGCTCCCGAGCTAGCTTCAATCCTTAATTATTTGGGTGTCGTTCCTGCCCAGATTGTCCCAAACGGCATGTCGATGATCCTAGGGTTTATTCTCGTCATGAAGGCTCTCAGACAGGAGGCGTCGTTTAGCAACTTTTGGTGTTTATTTACTGTGAGAGAGTCTCCTAAGTCGGGCAAGGGCTTCTATCAGGTGAAGTCCAGAGGGAACAGGAATAGTTTCCTGACAAATGCTAAAAGTTCTCATGGTAAAGGGTGGAAGTCTCGATTTGTGTATCTTAGACCACCAAAAGGTCAAAAGTTGAACATTACATCGTCCTGGCGTAGTGGCCCTATTAACGTGCAGATGCCCCCACCACCTACTCTGTCGCCTCAGTTTTCGGAGAATCTGTGTAAGTATTGTCTGGATGTGAAGGTCCTCACCCAAGAGCGCTGTCTTCGAACGTGTGGGTTATCTTCATCCAAAAAGAGGGGCGATGATCCTTCCTTAGATGTCCTTCTTAGGATCGCCATGCTTGCGCCAAAAGGGAAGAAACGGGAAGCTCTCGAGGCCGAGAATCAACGCAAGTGGCCACAAGGCTTTGGCGTCATGGCTGGATCTAGCGCGGAGGGCAGAGCGAAGAGCGTAAGTGACAATGAGGCTCGTCGAATTGAGATTAAGCGAGGAAAGAGGCCTCGCAGAGAAGAGGAGACGGTTTTAAAGGCGGAAAATGATCCCGTCGTTCCGATTCAAGATGACAGCGACAAAAGCTCTGATGATGATGAGGTCGATCTCAATTTTTCGATATCTCAATGGGTCGATTCCGAGCATAAATATCCCGGAGGTTTGGGCTCCAGAGATTCAGTTCTTCAACGAGACTCAAAGGATACTGGGTTCCAAAGTTTTATTCACAGTATTTTCAGTCGCGACCAGAGGTGGTTGTCGAGAAAATCGCTACAAAAGAATTTACACACCTCGGGGCGAGCAGTCTCTGCAGTAAGTACTGTTTCTCGATATTAACTTTGTAGCATTGATAACAAATCCCGTATTGGAAATCAGTTGTTTCGTTTTACGCAGGTAGCACAATATCTGTTTCAAGGTTATTTCCAGGCGGATCTCGCGAAACAAGAATTGGAAAAACTTAAGGCCGAACACGATGTCGCCATTAAGGAGCGAGATCAGCAACTCGATGAGGCTATGAGGCAGCTGAGCATTTCTACCAGAGAAGTTGACCGACTTCGTGCTGGGTATCCACCAGAAGCAATGGTAGTTTCTCCTGCTCAACGTCTTGAGATTGTCAAGGAGTTTCTCGCATCTCCAGTTTATGATTTCCTCGCTGAAGCCAGGATGGGAGATGCCCTGGTCGAGATGCATATGAAGACCATCAAACAATGTCAAAACAAAGGTTTCCTTACTGCGAACTTCGACCCATCAGTTATTGGAGCATCACTCGACGAACAATGTCAACCCCCGGCGCTCGATGGTATAGAGGAAGAATATGAAGCTGCTCGATCGCATGAGTTCGGGTGCTTAATCGTAGATAGGATGTAGAACTTAGGGGTAGGGTGACATGTGAATAACATTTTGACTGTATCTACTCATCGCTGGTGGATTATTCTTGATCGATAAATATACATACGACTGTTTATTTGTCTCTTGATTGTTCTTAATCGATTTATCGACCTCTAATATTGTAAATGGGCTAATATTTAGGCCAATTTCTTTACTTCGAAAGGAGTGTTATTGGGCCGAAATATTGAATCAGTTTACTTTATTATGAACCGCCACATCTATTCAAATAATTTGCCAATGGGCGCGCTCTTTAGGAATCCTCGCCTATATATATGGCGTTAGGAGTTTAACTGTTCATACTTACAAAAACGTTTTGGGCGGAAGGTTGTCGGAGCTTTGTCGATCAGCGATTGCTTGGAGCTTCTTAGTCGGAGTATTCCTTCCCTCTTAGGTATTTCTATCTCTTTTTCTTATTTATGTCTGGTGGGTCTAAGTCCATAGGAAATGAATCCGTCGGGGAAGGGGAAGGTGTGTCGATAGGTTCTGTTCGGCGTTCGAATAAGGAAGTTATGATTCCTTCAGGGTCTAAGTCGGATCGTCATCGAACGAAAGATTTATTTAGTACCATATCGGCATGTCGTCTACGTATGTCCGACGAGTCGTTACTATTGAAATATGAATTCCCCTCAGGTTGGGGTATTAAGATGCCATCTTCGGATGATAGGATGAATAAGCCTCCGAGTGGTTATAGGGCCTTTCATATCGATAGTCTGGAAAATGGTCTCCGTTTTCCTTTAGCAAATGAATTCATCGAGATAGTTAATGGTCTCGGTTTATGCCCTACTCAATTGGTTCCTAATGCCATTGGTTATATCATTGCCTTCTGTATAGTGATGAGAGCGGTCGGTCAACCCGCTTCTTTCGCTAATTTTTGTGGTTTATTCGATGTCCGCCCTTCCCCTCAGTCCAATGAAGGTTTTTATTTTGTACGGTCTAAACCCAAAGTTAGGTTTCTTAGTGATCTGAAATCATCACATGGGAAAGGTTGGAAGAATAGATTTGTTTTTGTCCATGGCCCCGAGAACTACGTATGGAGGACGACACGCGAATGGAGGTCGGGTGCCATTCTTTTGAAGAACATACCCGAACCCTCATGGGGACCCGACTTTCTTTCTCAGTTGTCGGAATCGACTTATGATACTAACGCACTTCTGCGGGAGCCAATTTTGAGTTTAGGAGGAATGTCGATGGCTCCCTTACCTGTCGATTGTCCTACTTTAGGTAGTTTTAATCGTTCTTTGCGTTTCTTTATATAATACATTGATATATTCTTTTAATATATTTGTTTGTGCAGAAGACATCGTCCTTATGTCTAATCGTTACCTTAGATCGATATGGAAATCACAACACATCGTGAAGCCACCTGTGCCTCCGTCTCCAACTACTGCTACTGAAAAAGCCTCGAAACCTCCTGGTCACTCGAGCACTGTTCCTCCACCGACCAATCACCAAGTTGAGGGAGAACAAGAAATTGATAAGGGAAAAAGGCCAGTGTCGGCTGAAGTTGATCAGGAAGACATCCCTTCTTCAAAAAGGGCTAGGGTAGATGATCTACCGACCCCTACTAGTAGCGAGATTCCTGCCCCCGCTGGGGGTAACCTTGAGTCAATCCTCGAGGAACACAAAAGACAGCTTGGATCGAGAACGTCCAGCATCTCGATGATGAATTCTGCAATTTTGGATTCGTCAATCACGCCGCAGGCCTGGAAAAAATTTTTGTCGACCGTGTCTTTCGAGGATCATGCCACTCTTCTGAAGAAGGATGGTGCAGACATCCTACGGTTGCAGGCGTCTCTCCTTCTTTCGGTATTCTTCTTTCGATATCGATACGTCGTGTTTTTCCTTTAATTCATATTAAGCATGTACGACATTTGGATCGTGCAGCGGAGCCAGACCATCTATTCTTCCGCTGCTCGTCATGACAGCCTGAGGAAGCGGTATGATAAGAGTAAAGGTTCTAGCTCACATTTGAAGAAGAAGGTTGGTCATCTGGAGGAGAAAATGAAAGGGGTTGATGAAAAGGTAGCTGTTCTGGAGAAACAGGCGACGAGTAAAGACAGTCGTATTGCGGAGTTGGAGGCCAAACTCGAAAAAAAGGATCAAGAGTTTGCCATGAAGCTAGAGGATGAGGTTGCAAAGAGTTTGGAATTGGGTCGACAAGAAGGACTGAAGAGTCGCAATGAAGCAACTGCTGCCGAAAGGAAGGCTGTTGTTACTGAATTCTTCAATAGCGTCGTTTATGAGGAGCTTGTTGAACGTCAATCCGGAATCGATCTATCTAAGGTGTTTGAGAAAGGTTGGAAGCAGTGCAGGGCGCTCGGCTTCCTGAACGATCGTTTCGACCAGACGAAGCTCAGTGCCACTTCAGATGAAAACGGTGTTCCGCTCGACTTGGATTTTTTGATAGAGGACGACTCCAAGGGTGCTCCTGAGGACCATGAATTTGGATTCTTGCTCGAGCTGCAAGCAGCCAAGTTGAGAGCTGAGAGTGCTGACCCTGGAGGTGAAGTCCCCAAGTCGACTTCCTCCGATCATGTTGATCTCCTCAACTTTCAGACCCATAACGATTGTTGACGGCATTTGTTTTGGCCTTGAGTTTGAAGAAAGAAAAAACTTTTATTTCCTCTAAAGCTCGGTTTGGTGGTTATCGAGTTGCGTGTGGGCGGCGTATTTTGTTGTTTATATTTCATGTTTAAGGAATGTTGAATTTTTTCTGTCATTAATCGATCATGTTTAATTTGTGTATCTCCATTCTGTTCATAAGTGATATACTTTTTGATGTGTGCAAATTAATCGGCACCTCATCATATGAGTATATTCAATGATTGTTGTCGCTTATCTTATCGCTTAGTTGGATTAAATCAATCAAACCCCCATCTAATTCGATAATAATGATTTGCTCTTTTTGTTGTACATTATCTTTAGTACACCGAGGTACGAATACGTACTAAAGAGGCCCTTTTGGTAAACTGATAGGTCGACATGTTCGAGGTCTCAGAGTAATGTCATAATTGTAAGTTAAAGCATTAAAACTTCAAGGTAGTTGAAGCGGTCAGCGCATTAATCAGGAACAATCTCAGCCGTTAAACGTGGCATTCCTTTGACCGTTGGATTTAGGCCGCGTCAGTTACCTCGGGTAGCGTAACAGTCGGCTACTTAAATGCATTACATCTTGACCGTAGAACCTGATAATTCAGGGCCGTTGGATTGGATGGGCCAACCCTATAAATATGTGGAGGGTTTCCCCTCTTTCTTCACACCAAAAATCATACCAACATGTCCCTTTTACAGAAACATCCGAGAGGAACCTTCCTCGATAATCCGTTTTTCGATATCAGTTTATTGAAAGGTCCCTTTTCCTCCTTTGGGACTTTTCATCCTACTCGACCTCCAGATCAAAAAAAGAAATGTGATATTCGTTTCGATTGGGTGGTATCGGTAAAAGGTGTACTGCAATGGGTGGGCCTCGTTGTTCGAATGGGTGGCATCGGTAACGACAACGAGGTTCACCCGGGGGCATCTCGGAATCCTCATTGGATCGGCACTCTGCAACATATGTCGGTCCTCGATGATTTCGAGGTGTTTCCGAGGAGTCGAAGGGCAAGGGTGAGGTAGAAGGTATGACCGCCGATCAGATGGTGGAGGACTTAAAGCGCAAAAATATTGAGCGACTTTTTCCTCTTCTGTCGCTTGGTCGAAGCAGAGAGACCCATCACCCATGGTCAAGTTATTGACTGAGATGGTGTGTCTTTCTGGCAAGCATGCTGCCATTAAAAAGATTCTCCTGTCCTTCGCTGACACCGAGGGTGAATCTTCCCCTCAAGGCCTCGACCAATGAGAGGAAAAGCTATAGGCGGAAAACCTCCATATTTAAGCCTATAGATAATCCGAAGTCGATCGTCTTCAGTAATCCTCGGTTGTCGAATATGTAGGAATACTCGGGGTTTCCTCAACTTAGTCGATTTTATCCGATGTAATAGCCTGTATTAAATTTCGATAGCTGTATTGTAAATTTCGTTTGTACATTTGTATTGTAAGTCGATATTATGAATAAAATAATCATTCAATATCTCATTCATCCTTCCGAGTTGTTACTTCGATGCAGAAGCAGAATTTTATATCTGAATGTGCTTATCGATTTCACGTTTTTAACTCAAGCCTTTATCATAATCGAGATAAGTCTCTATGTTGTCGACTCCATTTGTACAATCGGTATATTTACTATGATCGAGATGCTTTCTATATTTAGCGTATTCAATGTAATCGTTGATTCTAATTATTCATCTCCAAGTGTCTTTGTCGATTTTGACTTTTGATCGATGCCTTTACCCTAATCGAGATATGTTTATACTTAGCTCCTTTAATGTAATCATTTATCTCCATTATTTATCTCCAAGTGTCTTTGTCGATTTTGGCTTTGATCGACGCCTTTACCATAATCGAGATATGCTTATACTTAGCTCATTTATCGCTTTGTTTTCGCAATTTCGATTACACTGGAGTTATATTCGGCAGTTTCAAAGACCGGGAGATTTCGACGACATTTAGATTTCAACGATATGTAGATGTCGACGTTTATGGAGATTTCAATGGTATGGAGATTTCGACGATATGGAGATTTCGACGATATGGAGATCTTGACGATATGGAGATCTCGACGTTTATGGAGATTTCGACGTTATGTAGATTTCGACGTTTATGGAGATTTCGATGATATGGAGATTTCGACGATATGGAGATTTCGACGATATGGAGATTTCGACGATATGGAGATCTCGATGTTTATGGAGATTTCGACGTTATGTAGATTTCGACGATATGGAGATTTCGACGATATGGAGATCTTGACGATATGGAGATCTCGACGTTTATGGAGATTTCGACGTTATGTAGATTTCGACGATATGGAGATTTCGACGATATGGAGATCTCAACGATATGGAGATCTCGACGATATGGAGATCTCGACGTTTATGGAGATTTCGACGTTATGTAGATTTCGACGATATGGAGATTTCGACGATATGGAGATCTTGACGATATGGAGATCTCGACGTTTATGGAGATTTCGACGTTATGTAGATTTCGACGATATGGAGATTTCGACGATATGGAGATTTCGACGATATGAAGATCTTGACGATATGGAGATTTCCTCTCGATGCGTCAGCGGCTATCGAGGTACATATGGCTATTTCTCTATCTTCGTCAGAAAACATTAGAAAATGACAAAAGAACTTAACATTAGTTTCAGGAATAAACTTCCAGGAACTTACAGAACAACTGGTAGTATAATTTATAAAACACTTGGAAATAAGGACAAACTAAAGAAAATCTTTTAAGTATAAAATTTTCTGAGGTTTCTCCCATTCCAGGTCCTCTTTACGAGCTCTCCTTCCATCGTATTCAATCGATAAGCTCCCTTTTTTCCGACTTCGACCACCTTGTAAGGTCCTTCCCAGTTGCTGTCAAGCTTTGCTTTTTTCTTTGAGACGTCGACTCGTTTCAGCACGAGGTCTCCTACCTGAAAAAATTTTAATCTTACATTTTTGTCATATGCCTTTGCCATGGTGGTTTTGTAGGCCTGTATCCGTGCAGATGCCCTTTCTCTTTTCGACTCAAGCTGATCGAGCTCGAAGTTCCTCTTGTCAGTGTTATCCGATTGATCGTATAGATCGACTCTCGGAGAGGGTACTTCTAGTTCTGCTGAGGCCACTGCTTCAGAACCATAAACCAGACTGAAAGGCGTTTCTCCGGTTGCTGTCTTCTCCCTCGTTCGATTAGCCCAAACGACCCAAGGTAACTCGTCCAGCCAGGCACCTCCGGCTTCCGACAACCTTTTCTTCAGTAATCTTAAGATTTCTCTATTGGTGACTTCAGTCTGTCCATTGGTTTGTGGGCATCCCACCGACGTGAATCGCTGTGTGATCTTGTGTTTGGTGCACCAGTCGGTCACCCTTTTGCCCGCGAATTGGGCACCGTTATCTGAGATGATCACCCTCGGGAGTCCGAACCTGCATATTATCGACCAGTAGAAGTTTACAATCTGAGTTTGGGTGATTTGCTTCAACGGCACGACCTCTATCCACTTGCTAAAGTATTCGACTCCCACCAGTAAGAAACGTTTCTGTCCTCTGGCTACAGGTAACGGTCCAACCAAGTCTGCGCCCCACTGGTCGAAGGGCCATGAAATTGAGATTGACTCCATTACTTGGGCAGGTTGGTGGGGCATAGTCGCGTGATATTGGCACTTGGCGCATTTTCTGGCGTAATTATTGGCGTCTTTTACCAAAGATGGCCAATAATATCCTAAGCGAGATATCCTAACTGCTAGCGCTCTGCCGCCCGAGTGGCTTCCACAAGAACCTTCATGAACTTCCTTAAGTATCAAGCCAGTTTGAGGGAATGCTATGCATTTTTGAAGTACTCCGGTGACGGATCGTCGGTACAGATCGTTATTGATAATAGCATAATGGGGAGCTCGGTATTTGAGTCGTCGAGCCTCAGAACGATCAGTTGGTAATGTCCCTTTGAGTAGATAATCTAATAATTCCGTTTTCCACGTCGGCTCATCGATTTGGAGATTGAGTACTTCTGCGCATGGAATGTCGCACCGTACATCGATAGCCGGCTTGTTTGATATCATCAGTGTTATCTTCCTAGTGGTAATTCCTTCTATCAAATTTCCGAACTTTGAAAGCGCGTCGGCTCTCGTGTTTTCCGTTCGCCTTATATACTCCAATTGGAAGGTTTCAAACTTCGAGACTTGAGCCTTAACCAAAGATAAGTATTTGATCATCGAATCTTCCTTGGCCTCAAATAATCCTTTGAATTGTTTCTCGACTAACTGCGAATCGGTATAAGCAACGAGGTTCCGAATTCCTGTTTCAGCTGCCATTTTCAGGCCGGCCAGTAAGGCTTCGTATTCCGCCTCGTTGTTCGACACAATAAAATCCAACTTTAAAGCGAATTCCAGTTCTATTTCATCGGGGCCCTGGAAATAAATTCCTGCACCGCCCCCTGCTGACGTCGATGATCCATCAACATGAAGCATCCACATTTCTTTTTTCGCTTCTTGAACTTGAGTGCTTTCGAGCACAAAATCGGCCAGGATCTGTCCCTTTATCGACGTTCTAGGTTGATACTGGATATCGTATTCTCCCAACTCTACGGCCCATTTGATTAAACGTCCTGACGCGTCCGGTTTGGATAGCGTTTGTCTCAACGGTTGATTAGTTAAGACGATGATTTTATGGGATTGGAAGTATGGTCTCAACTTTCGAGCAGTGGTTATAACGGCAAGGGCGAATTTTTCAATTACAGAGTAATTCTTTTCAGGGCCTTGCAGGACTCTACTCACGTAGTATATCGGGTAGTTGTCTTTAGCTTCCATTCTCACTAGGACCGAGCTGATCGCTTGTTCAGAGACGGCTACATAGAGGTGGAGATCTTCGTTGCCCTGTGGTTTTGCTAGAAGCGGAGGAGATACAAGATATGCTTTTAATTGTTCAAAAGCCCGGTCACATTCTTCCGACCACACGAATTTCTTCGCGTTTCTCATGATTTTGAAAAATGGGAGGCTTTTGTCGGCAGATCGAGATATAAATCTATTCAAGGCTGTGATTTTGCCGACAAGCTTCTGCACTTCATTCAAGTTACGCGGGGCTTTGAGGTCAATTATTGCTTGAATCTTCTCTGGATTAGCCTCAATTCCTCTTTCGTTTACTAAATAACCAAGAAACTTTCCCGACCTAACTCCAAATGTGCATTTTGCCGGGTTTAGCTTCATACCATATTTTCTCATTATATCGAACGCTTGCTTAATATGAACTAGGTGGTCATTCTCATCAAGACTTTTAACTAGCATATCGTCGACATACACCTCCATCGATTTACCTATCAACGCTTCGAACATCTTGTTTACTAGTCGTTGGTAGGTCGCTCCCGCATTTCTTAGTCCGAACCTGCATTACTTTGAAAAAATAGACTCCCATCTCTGTGATAAACGCTGTTTTCTCTTGATCTTCGAGGGCCATAAAGATCTGGTAGAAGCCCTGAAAGGCGTCCATCATACTCAAGATAGCACATCCCGCTGTGGAATCTACCTGGGAGTCGATTCTCGGAAGGGGATATGGGTCCCTGGGGCAGAGTTTATTTAAGTCTGTGAAGTCATTACACATTCTCCATTTCCCACCTCCCTTAGCGACTAGAACGACATTGCAGAGCCACTCAGTGAACTGGACCTCAGCGATGTAGTCGGCGTCAAGAAGCTTTTGGACTTCTTCCTTTATTATTTTGTTTCTTTCTGGACCGAAGTTTCTCTTCTTCTGTCTGGCAGGTCGAGATGAAGGATCGATGTTGAGCCTATGGACTATGATCTTTGGGTCGATTCCCTGCAAGTCGGTGGTCGACCAAGCAAAGACGTCCACATTTTCCCTTAAAAATTCGATTAATTGAGTCTCCAGTCCTTCAGAGAGTTGGGTTCCTACTCTTGTAGTTTTTGACGGTTCTCCAGGTACCAGTTCAATCGACCTGTGCCCTTCCAAAGGTTCGATTCGTTCAAATTTTCTTTTCTTGGAATTGATTTCTTCGTGTTTTTCTTTCTGTTCCTGCCTTACATCCAGCTTGAGTAAATCGTCGGTCTCGACAGGAGCAACCGATCTGATTTTTGCTTCCGTACCTATATTCGGAGCTTGCGAGCAAGGCTCCTTGTTTTTCGTTTCTTGGTTGAGGGAGACTGTGTAGCAATCCCATCCGTCTTTCAGGTTTCCAATCACTTCGCCGACTCCTTGAGATGTCGGAAATTTTAGTTTTTGGTGATAGGTGGAAATGATAGCTTGAAAAGCATTCAGAGCGGGTCTACCCAATATCACATTATAAGCACACTGCGCCTCGACTATCAGGAATTTTATCATCCGGGTTCTCGAGTTGCCAGTCTCTCCCAAGGTAAGCGATAGGGTTAACGTCCCTCGAGGAACAACTTGGGCTCCTCCAAACCCAAGAAGTGGCGTTACTACCGTCCCCAAAGGAATGGGGCCAAGATCCATCCTTTCCAGTGCATCCATGAAAAGGATGTTTGCCGAACTTCCTGAGTCTATTAAGATTCTTTTGACGGTAGCACCTGCAATTTGGGCCGTAATTACCATCGGGCAATCCGGCACGTCTTGATCATTGAAAGGCAGATAATTCCTCTGTCGATCGGAGTCATCAAACCCTATGACTTGATTTTGTGCCTTGGGTCGTATCGAGAACACTTCCTTCCTATCGTTCAGGGCTCCGTCTCGGAGTATTCGAGAAACAACTCTTCGTGAATTCTTACTATCTCCACCAGCTGGCCCTCCTGATATCATATTGACAATAGTTCCGGGCTGGGCCCTTCTGGGCTGTTCTTCTTTGGTGTCTTGATTATGATCCCTCCTTGGGGGAGATCTTGAGCGCGACCTAAAGTTATGTGATCGATTATTGGCATGGTCATTGTTTGAGACTTTCACATAGCCAGTTAGTTGTCCTTCCGCGATCAATCTTTCTATTTCATCTCTCAATTGATAACAGTCATATGTATCGTGTCCTCTTTGCCTATGGAAACGACAATACTTCTTTGAGCTCGGATTGTCTCTGATTGCCGCGGGCTTTCTCAACAAGTTTTTGTCTTGTATGGCAAACAAAATTTCAGACCTGAGTTTTTTCAATGGGGTATAGTGGTCATGGTATTCCTTATTCAATCTTCCCGCTCCTCGTTTCCCAGGATTAAAGTTTATTTCTTCTCCGTATCCTCTTCTGTCTTTCCTCTCGTTGTATCGATTGTTAGAAAACCTCTCCAACGGTCGATCTGTAATGGCGACCGGCTGCTTGTCTTCGGTTTTCGTCAATCCAAAGAAGGTTCCCCTTAGTTTGTTCATCTCTTCCTCGTTCATATATTGATTGGCCATTTCCATTAATTTTTCATATGTCGAGGGATTTTCCCTGACTATGGCACTAGCAAAGCCTCTATTCAAGGTACTCTGAAACAATACCGTTATCAGGAAGTCCACTCTCGGCATCTCGACCTTAAGGAGCTCGTTATTGAATCTTCCCATAAAATTCCTAAAACTCTCATCAGGTTTGTGTATGATAGAGTATAAGTGATTGGCGGGGGGTCTAACAGCTCGTTTGCTACCAAACTGGCTCATAAACTTGTCGCAAAGCTGATCGTAGTCAAAGATGGATTTCTCCTCTAGTCTTCCGAACCACGACTGCGCCATTCCCGATAACGTTGTCGAGAAAGCCTTAGCCGCTACATTGTCTGAGATACCGTGGAGCTGCATCTGAAGGTTGAACGAGGCTAGGTGCTCGTCAGGATCTTCAGTTCCAAAGTAACGAGGGAGTTGGGTTGGTAATCTTTTGTCGAGGGGCAATCTCTCGAAGAAGATTTCATCACAAAAGGGGGATTTCCTTAATCGAGAATTTGACACTGGGAGTTCATTTCTTTTTTCTTGCCTGTCCAATTTTTGGTGAAGCGATCTCACTTCCGAGGCGAGTTTGTTTACTTCCCTAACAGATTGTTCTTCACAATCCCGTTTTCCCAAGCGTCTATCTTGACGTTTATTTGCCCAACTGTCGGCTTGGTCAACTTCCACTTCATTCTCGATGTCCTGGACGACGGCGCGAGGGAGTCTCTGAGGAAGATTAAGATTTTCCTTCGCGGCTTCTGCTAACCATTCCTTCTTGGCATCGTCCAAGAACGCCTTCAAGTCATCCTTAGTAAATTGAACAATAGGTGGGGCCGGGGGTCTAGAAGTTCCCCCTTCATCATTTTGTGGTTGCTCGGGGTTGCGAGGTAATAAATTATCACCCTGACCCTCCCCGTTTTGGTCTCGATTGGCTTCTCGCTCTCGAGCGAGAGCTGCTTTAGATCTAGTAGTCATCTTTCACGATTCAGAGTTAAAGTTTCCCACAGACGGCGCCAATTGATGAGCGTGTTATCGTTAGGGTATTTATTAGTAGTCAAGGTCTCGGATTTCACAACTCGTCAATGTGAGGATAAGCAGGTCAATCAAGCTTCTCCTCGATTTGTATAGAGGGTCCTAACCTGCAATCAAAGACAACTACGTGAGGTTAATGCCGGTGGTTACCCGGCGATAACCCTCCGATGCTAAAGTAAGTATCGAGATAAGGTATAGGTCGGAGCGTATTTAATACTTGGAAAGTGCGTACCTTTTATCTCATTTATGAGGGCTATTTATAGTTTCAGAATTGATCACCGGGTCGAATCAGGATTGGACGTTTTGGTTCGAATATGGGTCCTCCGTATTTGATTTGATCCGATTGTAAACGGGTTAAAACGGGTTAACTAAAAGAGAATGTCGATCACTACGTCGAATAAACCGAAGAGATTAATGTCGACGCCGACGTTAGTTTATTCGTTTATGATCGATGTGAACTCTAGATAGGAGGTCCTCGATTCATAGTTGTTTATAATGACGAAGACTTGGTACATCACGAGAAACAGTACTTACTGCAGAGACTGCTCGCCCCGAGGTATGTAAGTTCTTTTGCAACGATTTCCTAGACAACCACCTCTGATCACGACTAAAAATGCTGTGAATAAAACTTTTGAAACCAGCATCCTTCGAACCTCGTTGGAGAACTGAATCACTTGTACCCAAACCCCCGGGATGCTTGAGCTCGGAGCCGACCCATTGAGATATCGACCAACTAAGATCGACCTCATCGTCATCTGAACTATTGTCGCTATCATCCACAATTGGAACGACGGGATCATTTCTTTTCTTCAATTCCGTCTCTTCTTCCCTACGAGGCCTCTTTCCTCGTTTAATGTCGACTCGACGAGCCTCATCATCACCAACGCTCTTAGCTCGTCTCTCCACACTTGGTCCAGCAGTGGCGCTAAAGCCATGCGGCCACTTACGTTGAATCTCGGCCTCTAGAGCTTCCTTTTTCTTCCCTTTGGGCGCGAGCATAGCACCCCCAAGTAGATCCTCTAAGGAAGGATCGTCGCTCCTCTTTTTGGATGGAGATAACCCACATGTTCGAAGACACGGCTCTTGGATAAGAACCTTCACATCCAGGCAGTATCTACGCAGATTCTCCAAAAATTGTGGCGACAGAGTCGGTAGTGGAGGCCTCTGTACGTTGATAGGGCCACTACGCCAGGACGATGTAATATTTAGCTTTTGTCCTTTTGGTGGCCTAAGATACGCAAATCGGGCTTTCCACCCTTTCCCATGAGAACTTTTGGCATTTGTCAGAAAACTATTCATGTTCCCCTTGGACTTCACCTGATAGAAGCCCTTGCCCGACTTCGGAGACTCCCTCACAGTAAATAAACACCAAAAGTTGCCGAACGACGCCTCTTGTCTAAAAGCCTTCATGACAACGATAAACCCGAGAATCATCGACATGCCATTCGGGACAATCTGAGCAGGTACGACACCCAAATAATTGAGAATCGAAGCAAGCTCAGGAGCAATGGGAACTCGAAATCCACACTCCATCTACGCCTCGTGTATAGCTATTGTCTTCTTCGGAGGGTTGTGCATTCGCTGTACCTTATTTGGAGCCGATAAAACCCAACCTTCAGTAATCGAGAAAGACGAAAGCCAAGTCGACAACGGTCTTTTATAATCCCCAGCTTGAATCTCATGATATGCTAGCCTCTTTCCCTCTTCGTCTTCGTCGTCGTCATCAGCCTGACCACCACTTACCGGTATGTCGCCTTCGTTGCCTTCCTGTCGATTTTCTTCCTCACCAAATACTTCCTCGATAACATCCTCTACATGAACATTTTCCGGACTAGATACTTCGCTGTCCGACATCTCTTAAGTATCTCAGAACTGAAATCGATAAAGCTCTAAAGCACTCTCTTATTTGCGAACAAAGCTCCGACGTCAAAATTTTTTTTTTTTTACCGTAGTGTAAAAGCACAGGAAGAACAACCAACCTATATATAGGCGCAAAAACTACCGCTTCACCAAAATTGCACACTGCCCCATGACAAGACGCGACGTTTAATCTTCCACCCCTAATATAGGTATTACCCGCCAATTTAAACCCTAAATCTGCAGCGGCGCGAAAACATAGACGCAATGGCGGGAAATTCTGCTCCGATACTTCAAGTCCCAGACTTCGATTTACAATCGAACTCTCGAACTTAGGGGACTCCCACTGATACAAGCAGAATTTAAAATTCAAACAAACACTACTTCAAATTTCCAGAGTTCGACTTACGCTCAAACTCTAGAACTTGGGGGACTCTTGATGTACCAAGTCTTCGTCATTATAAAACAACTAGGGGTCAATCGAGTAATATCGAGGACCTCCCCTCTCTAGTTCACATCGAGCATAAACAGATAACCTGACGTCGGCATCAACCTCGATCTGTTCGACTCATCCGACGTAGTTGCCGACGTTTTCTTAAGATTAACCCATTTACAATCGGATAGAATCAATGGCTGAAGATCCATATTCGAACCAAAACGTCCAATCGTGATTCGACCCGGTAACCCATCTGGAAAACTATAAATAGCCCTCATAAATGAAATAAAAGGTACGCACATTCCGAGTATTAAATACGCTCCGATCTCCAACCTTATCTCGATACTTACTTTAGCATCGGAGGGTTATCGCCGGGTAACCACCGACATTAACCTGACGTAGTTATCTTTGATTGCAGGTTAGGATCCTTTATACAAATCGAGGAGAAGCTTGATTGACCTGCTTATCCTCATATTGACGAGTCGTGAGACCCGAGACATTGATTAGAAATAATTACCCTAACAATAACACACTCATCAAATACAACTTCTTTTTAATACAAATATGCATATTCATTCTAGTTCGCTTGATATGCTCAAGTTCAAGTAGAGCTTCATAATTCACGTGTACACAAGTATTGTTTCTCTATGATCAGAATTCAGACAAGAACTGAAACTCTTACATTGATTCCGACAATCTACCTATCCTATTCTCCCAAAAAAAAAAAAAAATAAAGAAAGGTGATAATCTACTTAACCTGATGATATCCATGAGAGTTGCATAAACATTCTGGGGAAAAAAAAAGGCAAAATTGATCCAAAAAGTAACTTATTGTCGCTGATAAGTTTGTCCCATAAGTATTCACCCTGACAATTTTACCTCATAAATACCTAAATTGAAGCATCATCGAGACTTTTTCTGCTCAATTGAGAGAGTGATGTTCACTTGCATACTGATGAAATTTAATCGAATTTTTTTTTTTTTTTTTTTTTTTTTTTTATGATGATTTAAAGAAAAAAGGACATTCTTTTTTGGATAATGTGATTGGCACATGGCACATGACCCATGTAAAATTTAATTTTGGCTTTTTGGAGGGCTCCTAATCGCTATTTTGGGATAAAGATTGTTGTTTTTAATGGTGATATTGGAATAACAATTTTTTCCAGCTCTTCCTAATTGCGATTTTAGGACAATTTTTTTTTCTCCGCTCTTCCTAGTAACGATTCAAAAAATATTAAGAAGAATCTTTTATTTTTGTCCCAAAATCCTAGTTACGATTTTGAAACAAAACTTTTGTTCTCTAAAAAAATTCTTCTCTTCCTACTGGTGATTTTGAGAGATTTTTGTTTTCCTTCTAAGGGTGAGTTTGGCCTAGCAGTTGAACCTCATAAAATCACTTTTAGATCTCTATTGTGATTTTTGAAGTGTTTGGCCCAGATTATAAAAATTGATTTTGCTCAATCGTGATTTTCATGGTGTTTGGCCCCCAAGATCATAATCGCTTTTGAGACCTCGAGAAGCAAAAAATCAACTTATTTTAGAAGCTGCTAAAGTGTTACTTTTGCAAAAGCTATTATACAAAAGCAATTATTCTATAATTAATTTTTATTATAATCAATTATTATCAAAATCAATTTTAGTAAAATTAATTCTCCTATAATTGCTTTTCGAATCGCTAGGCCAAACTCACCCTAACTATTCTTCCTAATCGTGATTCGGAACATAAGTAAAAATAAAATCTTTATTTTTGTCCCGAAATCCTAATTGCGATTTACGAATGAAAATCTTAAAAAGAAAAAAAAAACTTCCTCCTCTAATCATAAGGGCAGAAAAAAAATGTCTCAAAAATCACATTTAAGAAAAGTATAATATTTTAATTTTAATTTTAATTTTTTTTTTTGTTTTAAAGTTGAAATTAGGATTTCGAGACCAAAAAAATATTCCACCCCACCCCCACCCTCCCCCTCAAAAAACAATTGGGATTAGGAAAATCATAAACAATTGTCTTAAAATACCGATTAGAAAGAGCATGAAAATTTTACCCCAAAATCGCGACTAGGAAGAGCTAGAAAAAAAATAGAACTTTTATCTCAAATTCATGACTAGAAGTCCTCTAAAAAGCCAAATTAGAATTGGCACCTTTATTAAATTCTTTTTTTCTTTAAATCATGGTAAAAAATATTCAATCAAAAGTCATTAGCATGCAAGTGAAGCTCACCCTCCCAATTGGGAAAAAGTCATAATTGTGCTTCAACTTGGTGACTTGTGAGGTAAAATTGCCAGATGCCAGAATATTTATGGCGCAAACTTGTTAGTGGCCATAACTTGTGGGATCAATTTTGTCCCTTTTTTTTATAATTGCGATTAGAAATTCACCACATCATCAAGTGTGATTAATTTACACTGTAAAAATCGATGATGATGCAGTGAACCACAAGATCGGGTTTTTGGCAAGCTAACTATTTGTGATATGTCCAATGGCAATTTATCTCACTGTGATATGAAAATAGGCAATTTAACTCAATGTGAAATAAAATAATGAACAATTTATCTCTCTGTGATATGCAATAATGAGCAATTTACCTCCTTGCTAATGAAGGTGTTGCACACATAATCTATAATGCGACTGAGACTTTATTTTCATGTAAATATGACCAATTTAACCTTACATTTGATATATTCACCTCATTTTATCACTTGTGATATGTATAAATAGACAACTTAACTTTAAATGGGCACTTTAACCTCCTGTGATATTAATGAGCATTTTAAACTCTTATAGAAATGTAAAAAACAGGAGGGAGATATTTGTACTTCTTTTATTTAAACAGAGGAAGGTATTTCAACATTTTATTTATCACAGAGAGTTAAACTGTCTATTTAAATTAACACAAAGATTTAATTTGCTATTCACTCAAACTCTCGCATACCTGTAGCTTTATGTGAAAATCTTCCCTCAAAAACTAATATGACTACAAATTATGAAAATAAGCCTATACCCTTGACTTAAAAACCTCCCTCATAAAGTCTTAAATTACTTAAAAACCCCTAAAAGGCTAAAGAAGAATATTACCATATGACTTTGCAATAGTATTCCTTGATGAAAGTCTCTCAATAATATATTGCCCAAAGCTACCACATGTACACCAAGTCAAATTAGAGAGAGAATTAGTTTCTTTCTCTAAGACAACACTTGTGGAGGCACTAAGTACTATATAGTAATAGTTTTAGGTAAAGAGGAGACAGAGAAAATCAAGAAAAGAAGGAGAAATAATAATGGGGAGAGCTCCTTGTTGTGATAAGGCAAATGTGAAAAAGGGACCATGGTCTCCTGAAGAAGAT
Organism: Penstemon barbatus; assembly: GCA_003313485.2. Lineage (NCBI taxonomy): Eukaryota > Viridiplantae > Streptophyta > Magnoliopsida > Lamiales > Plantaginaceae > Penstemon > Penstemon barbatus. Next base: position 25,190,961 of record CM064877.1, on the reverse strand, counting down.
ACAAAGCTTAAGGACTTCATTCATAAATTTGGTACTGGTGGAAATTGGATTGCTCTACCTCAAAAAGCTGGTAATTAATTATTAAACTATACATAAACTCTAGCTTATTTTAATTAATTAAGAACTTAATGACTTTCCCCTGGAAGAAAATATACTACATAATTAACTTTTGTTGTGTATGTTCTTGAATAATATTAATTATATATTAGGTCTGAGAAGATGTGGGAAGAGTTGCAGATTGAGGTGGCTTAATTATTTGAGGCCTAACATTAAACATGGTGAATTTTCTGAAGAAGAAGACAGAATTATTTGTACCCTCTATGCAAGTATTGGAAGCAGGTAAGAAATTAAACCTCATTCCACTCTCTCATTTTTAATTTCAATTTGTTATGCATAGGACCAAATGTTTGTTCAATATAGTTACAAAACTCTAGGTGAAAAGCTTCAAACCATTCTTCTTATGGAACTATAAAAAACTTGGTATCAGGTTTTGAATTCTTGTTGGGAGAGGTACCCACATTAATGTGCTCAACCTCTTGAAAGGAATTAAACCCTTGGAAAACCAAAAAAAAAAAAGCTACATAATATCAGTATTTCGTATCTATTTCGTCGATGAAACTCTGTTTATGTCGTCGCAGATGGCCAGTTACTTTTTAATCTAACATATTTTTTTTTAAAATTAATTGTTTGTAATAATGTAATGCAGATGGTCAATCATAGCTGGTCAATTACATGGAAGAACAGATAATGATATCAAGAACTATTGGAATACTAAACTCAAGAAGAAATTGATCATGGGATCAATAATGCAGCCAAAACCATTTTCACCTACTTTTCAATATTCTCAACCTTTATACAAAGATTACAACACAATTAATCACCCCCAACCCACCAAATCTCTCAATCCAATTGATTCAATGTTAGTCCCGCAAGATTATCTTTACAACAATATTCTTCCAATATTATCTACTCCAAGTGATCAATATTCTTACAATAACTATGATATTCCTGTGGAAGAAAATATGCTTATGTTTGGTAATAATACTTCTTCATCTTATGGAAAATTAAATCATGTGATCATTAAACAAGAAGAAAACCAAGAGTTCATGCTTCATTACAATAATGAAGATCCATTATTCAGTGCTTTTCTTGATGAAAAAGAAACTGCAAATGATGATGATAACAAGACACATGAGAGTAGAGGGATGATGTACTATTAATTACTGATCACTGTCAGATAGATTTGAAGGGGCATGGCTTGGCTTTGGTGGGTGATTCGATTTCAGCTTATTAATTAAAATATTCTTTCAGTTTCTGGGATTTTGTGCTTTGATGGAAGAACACTTTTTTTATTGACAGTACATAGTAAAAGCTACCTTAAATAGCTTATATTCCATTTCTTTTAGGAAATTAGTTGATGTTGTAATGTTTTATGTACTGTCATCGGCACTACTACAAGAAAAATACATTTTAATGACATAATATTAAGTGATATTATTGAAATTGTCACTATTTGCATATATTTAGTGTCAAAAATATTAATTTCGTTACAATAAGAATAGTGATAAAATATATTTCTAAGTTGTCCCTAACGACGATTAGTGACAAGTTTATGCAACTCGAATTGTTACTATTGATAATTAACGACACTCTTTTGATGATAATATTTTGGGATATAGTGACAACATTTATTGTCACTATAATATAGCCACGATTGTTTAGTTGTTACTTTTGGGATATTACTTAAGACAAAATTGCAAAAATCGTCCCAAACTAATCACTGATTTTGGATTTTCGTCCCAAACTATTTAATTTGGCGAATTTCGTCCCGTAATTTAATATTTTTTTGGAATATCGTCCCACCATAATTATAAGACGGAATTGCACATTTGCCGATGAATTATCACATGGCTGCTTAAGGGTCATGTCATGGTAAATTTTAACATGAATAATTATATAATATTACAGAGTTCGTCCCAAATTAATTACAAAATTGAACGTCATTTTCATTAACTTAGAAATTTAATATTGGGACTAAATTCATACAAATGATAAATTATGGGACGAAATTTGGCGAGTTGATATAGTTTGGGACGAAAAATCAAAATTAGTAATTAGTTTGGGACGATATTCCAAAAAAATATTAAATTACGGGACGAAATTCGCCAAATTAAATAGTTCGGGACGAAAATCTAAAATCAATAATTAGTTTGGGACGTTTTTTGCAATTTTACCTATTACTAAATGTTAATAGTGATAATTTTTTCAAAATTCTTGTCAATAATGTGTGTATGTACATCATTTTAATGACAATATTTAAATTATTGTTACTTTGTCATTTGATATTTCGGCGCTAAAATTTAACTTTTTTGTATCAATGATCCAAATACACATTTAAATCCCACTTAGATCTCTTGAATATTCAGAAATTAAGAAAATAATTACCCAAATTAAATTTTGGCCGAACTAAAAGTAATTATATGACAAGTATAATATACTTGCTTTGGTATTGGATGAAACTCTAGGAAAGTGATAAATCATAAAGCAAGTGCAATATATTTATCCTGTGAATGGATGAGTGTGGTCAAATTAGACCTAACAAGAATTTTACATGTGTAGGAATAACACCACATCATTTTGAAGGATTAGATGAATGATGCATGGGTGCTATTTTTAACCATAAGGTCGAGGACATTGTTCTAGATCAGATTTAAGTAAGAATTTTCTCAATAATTAGTGTTGACTTTATGCCAATGAGGCCATAGCTCATTGGTAAGGCTGATACCCCAAGTGACCATGTGTTTAACTCTCACTAATGTGGATTTTTCTTCTAGTTTAATACTAGCGTTTGATAATTGGTTTTGATTTAATATATTTATAATTTAGTCATATTGATAGAAAACAAATTAAGAATATTCTTTGTTAAATTACTAAAGTATTGATTATTTAGATATATTTTGGCTGTCTCTCGATATTAGTATACAACAACTGAAACATACATGTATTTAACTTTCATATAATGGATTTAAAAAATATTTTTGGAGCTTGAAAATGTGATGTCCAATGTGAATTTGATTTATATATTGGGAGCAAAATTAGATGGCATATGTCAATTTGTTTTTGTTTTGTAAAATAATACTCCATCCGTCCTATTATTTTTACTACATTAGCTTGGTTAAACTTTCAATCTTTTAAGTGACTTATCATGTTATATTATTTAAATTTGTGATGTATTAAACCTTCATAATACTAATAAATGGTGTCATATGATATTATCAAATTATTAATGAAATATATTAATTAAATTAATTATTATTATATTTTTTTATAAATTTAATCAAATCGACTGGTCAACTATACCAAATAATAAAGAAAAATAGGACATAAGAAGTATTATATTGTATAAAGTAGACATATATGTTGTTATGCTTGTCTGGATGACAGAAGTCCATTTCAAATCATGGACTATATGTCTAGGATCAAAGTTGAGACAAATCGTCACACGATTCTACCTAGTAATTTAGGAGTGACAATATATATGATACAAATCCATGGATCCGATCCACTCGAATTCAATGTGGATTGGATCCATATATATGGATCCATTAGTTTATGGATTTACCATTAACCCGATCTCGTTGAACCATTTGCTAGCCCTATATAAATATATAATAAGGTTTGTGGCTTTTGTTGAAAAGTATTTTTGCATTGACCTTAATATGGCGTATTAATTAGTTATTAGATAGTGATAACGCCATTACACCTTCTTCTAGACAGGTGATTAAATAATTATAATATAATCTCTTATTGCTGATAGATTGCATTTATTATTAATGATTGGTCCAATAAGGAACAACATGAAAACTTGGATTATCAACTAGAAAATATTATAATGCTACTCATTTAGGTTTTAAATAATGAAAATTTCAATTTGCATGGTGGCTGAAGCTTAGAAAAGGACAGCAAAAATTAAAATATTATTCTTATTATAATAATGTAATCATGTACGAATTAATATAAAAATGTTAAAGGACAGACACATTAAATTAGAGTGAAATGCAAAAATATCAATCATGCTTTGTCTAATTATAAAAAGTTGTCCTGTGTTATTTTCACTAGAAAAAACACCTCTATGCTAATTTTTTATTAGGAAAAAAACCCTCCAAGCAAATATGGCAATTGTACCCCATCAAAAATACCATATTTACCTAAAAATTAGCACTAGCCTCCCCTGTTCACTTAAAAAAGGCATTAACCCCCATTTACTTAAAAAAATCACAATAACCTTCCTGTTGACTTATAAAGAAATTTCAAATTGTATTTTCGTCTAATAAAAAAAAACTAACACATGGTTTTTTTTTGTCATTTAAACAAAATACAAGGAGTATTTTTCCTAGTAAAAATAACATGGGGTACTTTTGCCAATTAGGAAAAACAAATAATCCAATTAAATTAGAAAGAGAACGATATATCGAATGTGATTGAGTCAAATACTAGCGACTTGTGACCCCAGAAACCGAATTCAAGTTTGAATTCTATTAGAGTCATCACAGTGTACAGTGTGAATAACCTATATATACTCAATGCGATCTCCGATAATTATCATCCAATAGGTCCCAATTAATGATTTATTAGTTAATTGATGGGTTTATTTTTTTTGCAAGTTAACTCTCTGTGATATGTTTAACGGACAACTTACCTCCCTGTAAAATAAAACTAAACAATTTAACTCCACGTGAAATGAAATAATGAGTATTTTATTTCCTTGAGAAATGAAATAATGAGCAATTAACTTCAATGTGATATGAATTAATGAACAATTTAAAGGGAAAAAATGTATTTCTTTCATTAAAACACAGGTAGATATTTTGTCATTTCTCTTATCACATGGAGTTAAATTGCCTATTTAAGATATCACGTGAAGATATTTGCTCTTTTAATTATCACAGGGAATTAAATGACCTATTTAACATAACACAGAGAGTTAATTTTCTATTCACTCGTTAATTAATCATTAACCAATATGTCTTGGGATTATACGAATTTTCATAGGGTCCCCATTAGAGTTGACTCTTGCTTAGCATTATCATCTTAGGTAAGCTAAATTATTTGGTTTCTTGATACATCAAGCAACCCGTGCAATTTTCTTCTCCAACGGGCCCATATCTATTACTTATATGCAGGATGCAGCATCTTAGAGAAAAATATATTTTGATTAAACTATTTTGTCAAGTATATTTGACACACGTTTCAAGGAGGAACATAACAAGTATTTCTACTTTTCTTTTTTTGATAATTAAGTATTTCTACTTTTAATTGGCAAAAAGTCACAAACATATGTTAAAGTTTACGGGTAAATTTACGGCAAAATTGCAAAAAAGTCCCAAGTTAATAAATAATTTTGAATTTTCGTCCCAAATTATATCACTTAGTCAATTTCGTCCCGTAATTTTATATTCTTTTGGAATATCTTCCTACTTGCCACATGCTGCTTACGTGTCAAGACGTGGTAAATTTTAGCATGAACACTTATACAAGATTGCAGAATTCGTCCCAAACTAATTATAGGTTTTGGTTTTTTGTCCCAAACTATATTAATTCACAGAATTTCTTCTCACAATTTGTCATTTTACATGAATTTAGTCCATTATTTAATTGAAATTGTAGGAAAATATGTATACGTAAAAGGAAAATCTTGTTAAATACAAGAATCGATATTTGGACATAAAGTAAAAACAATTATAGAAAAATCTCCAAACCAAGGCTTGTGTGAAAACACAGTGTCCTTAAGACAAATTCGCTCACTCACCCTTCCGGTTCGTGCTCGAGGCAACTTGAACGTTTGTCTCCCAGGATACAACGGCTTTAGCAATAAAGCTTTGCACCAAACTTTTGCTCAACGAACTCAAACTTCTATGAACTCGGACTGAATAGCACAAATGAAGAGAAGATGATTGCTTTTTGGTATGTTAAAAGTGAAGAATGAAGCCACTATTTATAGGAATGAAGGAGGGAAAAATTGGAACAAGTAAATTAATGGAGATTTCCGTTACGGGAGTTACAACTCCTTAAATTCGGAGGTTACACATTATACATTTAAAAAAAAATATTAAAAGCCTTAAGTTACAAATTCAAAAGGTTTTTTTTTTCCCATTTCATGAGGTGAACTTTAAGTAACAATTTCTCATTAACCCGAACTCCGATTTGGACATACGATGTACCATTAATCTACTCACGGAGTAGAATATAATTCCGCAAAAACCCGACACTTTTCTCATAGTGGGTCCCACCTAAATTATGTCCAAGTTACTCCATTAACTTACTATTTTTCCAACAATCCCCCACATGAATGAAAATTGAACAAATTCCTATCATGATGTTCTAAGAGGATAGAGTTCAGCGGTAGACACTTGCATAGGATAGGTAGGAGTAACCCTTTGAACCTTCCCTTGAGAAAGTATGTTTACTTTACTGGCTGACCAATAGACACAGTGTCCTTGAACTGTTCTGTTGTTTATGTAAACGATGACATAATCCTCACACGCATCTTACCTCGTAATTTGGCCATGGACATCGACCTTGTTCAACAAGAGTTTCAAAGAATTGTGCCCTATACAATTCCCTTTGAAGCGGCCCTTCTTCTCTCTCACATAGGTGATTCATTTCCTTAGAGTATCCCGAGTTACTCTCTTTACAAGAATCATTAAAAGCTTGGCTTATCCGTACTCAACCGTTATCACTGTTTTCATCATAGGAATGGACTTGAGGGTAAATCTCCCACAATGACTTAACTAAACCTTTGCGGTTAGGTTGTCCCTTTGAACTTAGATCTTGGGATCTCCAGTCAACTAGGTTGAGTTTTCCTTGGCTAAGTTTTTATTCCATGGGCTTTAGTCCCATTCCTCTTGATGACTTAGCAATTATCTCTCTTGTTAACCCTTTGGTTAGCGGATTCACTAGATTATCCTTTGACTTTACATAGTCAATAGTAATCACTCCAGTTGAGAGTAGTTTTCTAATGGTATTATGTCTTCGGCGTATGTGCCTAGACTTACCATTGTACATTTTACTCTGTGCTCTTCCAATCGCAGATTGACTATCACAATGAATGCATACTGCTGGCACAGGTTTAGACCATTGTGGAATACCCTCTAAGAATTGGCGTAGCCACTCAGCCTCTTTACCACATTTGTCTAGAGCTATAAAATCAGACTCCATTGTGGATCTGACTATCACAGTTTGTTTAGAGGATTTCCAAGATACAACTGCACCAACTAAGGTGAATACATATCCACTGATGGATTTTGAATCTTTTAAATTAGGTATCCAATTTGCATCACTGTATCCATCTACAACAGCTAGATATCTTGTATAGTGTAGCCCGTAGTTACGAGTATACCTTAAGTATCTCAGTAACCTCACTATGGCTTTCCAGTGGTCAGTACCAGGATTACTAGTATATCTGCTTAGCTTACCTACATCATATGCTATACCTGGTCTTGTACAACTCATCAGATACATTAGACTTCTAATAATCCTTGAGTAGTCCACTTGAGAGATGATCTCACCTTTATTCTTTGATAAATGTTGACTTGGATCTATAGGAGTTTTATCCTCATTAGAGTCATCCTTATTGAATTTTTCAAGGATTTTTTCAATATAACTGGATTGACTCAAAATGATGCCATCTGATTTTCTCGTGATTTTAACTCCTAGTATAACATCTGCTAGACCCATATCTTTCATTTCAAATCTAGCATTCAACATATCCTTAGTGGATTTAATCATCTTATCATTACTTCCAACGATAAGCATGTCGTCAACATAGAGACACAGAATGACATAACCATCTTTTGTTTCTTTCACGTAAATGCATTTTCACATTCACTGGTTTTAACACCTTTTCTTAGCATGACATCGTCAAATTTTTTATGCCACTGCTTCAGTGCCTGTTTTAAGCCATACAATGACTTAACCAGTTTATAGACTTTCTTTTCTTTCCCTGGAGCAGAAAAACCCTCAGGTTGTTCCATGTAGATTTCTTCTTCTAAAATCTCCATTTAAGAATGCTGTTTTTACAAGCCATTCATGACATAGTGACGACAAAGATAATCCGACTAATTCCATTCATCAAGAGCCATTGGGTGGATCCTCGGTTAAATTCCTTGCCAGGCGCAAGGTGGTCAGGTAGAACATCATCTTTCGTTGCCACCTTTTGAAATTCAGCCCGTTGAATTTCTCCGATTTTTCCGCTTGGCTCAGAGGTGCCACAGCTCCAGCTCGGCTCAAAGGTGCCACAACTTGGTTTGGTATTGGAGCTCCAAATGAGTTCTCAGTAACCACCGCATCAACGTTTGATTCGATTGCCATTTCTGAAACCAAAACAAACGATCAAATTCAGAAATTTTAGATAGTGCCTTAACAAGATTTGTCTCAAAATTTTCAAATAAAAATTTCGAATCTCGCAAACAAATTTTTTTTTAATCCCAAGATATATATGTAACCGTACCAAAAATTTAATAACCAATTTATTTCCCAAATCAAAATTTCAAGGACTCCCAAAATTTTGTAAATGTTTATGTTCAAACAATTTTGAGATAGTATTCAAGATTTCTGTTCAATGATTCCCAAAAGTTTCAGTTGAAACTATGTAAACAATTTTGGAAATAACATACAATTTTTTTATATATTTGAGATCCAGATAGTGCTAATTACATATACAAAACAACTTTGCATTCACTTTACGCCTTATGTAGATAAAGTGGACTTGAGTAACAATTTTCAATACAACAACAAACTAATTTTTCGAATCCTTGAAAATTATTATCACTGTTTGAAAATCTGGAAACTAATTTTGGAATTCGGAACAAAAATTTTATGTCCATACCGTAAACAATTTATGAAAACAAGTTTTGTAAACGTATTCTCCTTTTACGTAAACAAATTTGTCTTAAGATTGTAGGAAAATATATATATGTAAAAGGAAAATCTTGTTAAATACAAGAATCGATATTTGTACAGAAAGTAAAAACAATTATCGAAAAATCTCCAAACCAATGCCTGTGTGAAAACACAGTGTTCTTAAGACAAATTCGCTCCCTCACCCTTCCGGTTCGTGCTCGAGGCAACTTGAACGTTTGTCTCCCAGGATACAACGGCTTTAACAATAAAGCTTTGCACCAAGCTTTAGCTCAACGAACTGAAACTTCTATGAACTCGGACTGAATAGCACAAATGAAGAGAAGATGATTGCTTTTTGGTGTGTTAAAAGTAAAGAATGAAGCCACTATTTATAGGAATGGAGGAGGGCAAAATCGGAACAAGTAAATTAATGGAGATTTCCGTTTCGGGAATTATAACTCCTTAAATTCTGAGGTTACACATTACACATTTAAAAAAAAAAAATTAAAAGCCTTAAGTTACAAATTGAAAAGGTATTTTTTTTTTCTCATTTCAAGAGGTGAACTTTGAGTAACAATTTCTCATTCACCCGAACTCCGATTTGGACATACAATATACCATTTTAATCTACTCACGGAGTAGAATATAATTCCTCAAAGACCCGACACTTTTCTCATAGTGGGTCCCACCTAAATTATGTCCAAGTTACTCCATTAACTTACTATTTTTCCAACAGAAATGACGATTCATCTTTTACTTTTTAAAGGGACTAATGGTAATTTGTCCTCTATGATATTCATAAGGTTCAACTTACCCCCTATAATTTGAAAAAAAGTAATTAAGATAAATTGAATATTATGAATATCACATGGAATTGAATTGCTATTAACTTTTTTTCTTTTAAGAGAAAAAAATAGAATGAATTTTTTGAATTCCCGTGCGCTTTTATGAAAAAAATCTCATCTCAGTTCATTAGAAAAAATTTGTGCATATTTTTTTTTTGTATTAATAAATAATAAATATATATATAATTAGTTTGGAATGAATTTTTTCCCAATCACATTTCAATTACGGGACGGAAGTCGGCTTGTTGATAAAGGACGAAAAATCAAAATTTGTAATTAGTTTAGGACGAATTTTGTAATCTTATATAATTGTTTATGCTAAAATTTGCTACGTCATGACATGTAAGCATCCATGTGGCAAGTGGGACGATATTCCAAAAAAATACAAAAATTACGGGATTAATTTGGCTAAGTGATATAGTTTGACGAAAATCCAAAAATCACTAATTAGTTTTGGAACTTCTTTGCAATTTTGCCTAAATTTACTAACCCCCTCCCCCCCCCCCCCCACCCTCCCTCTCTTTTCTGGCTATCTTGTTTGGAAAATTTTGAATTACCTCCCTGAGGTTTGTGATCATCTAACAATAGCACCCCGGTCGTCAATGTGATGACATACATGCATAGATGGTTTTTTTTTCATATTCAATGGAATATTCATTTGTAAAGTCCAATTCTACCCCTGTACCACCAACTAAATGTAACATTGAGTCCTTTCAATATTTTGTGTATTTTCTCTCTTTGTATTTTTTATTTTTTCATATTGTCTTATAAAATTACGCCACTTTCATTTTTCAAACACAAAATATATTTTACCAAAAATAATTTAATTTGACTTGATCAAACATTAATTTTTATTTAACAATGACATCACATAAATAGGAAGCAATCAAAATTTAATTGTTAGAACCAATGTTTTTAGAATCGGACCGGACAGTGAATCGGTGAGCCAACTCGCCACTGGTTTTACCGGTCGGACCACTAGTCAGACCGGATGACGTCATAATGATATATTATTAATTTTTAATAACTTATTATATATAACATATTTCAACATAAAATAATAGACACAAATGAACACTTAGTCAATGAATAAAATTTGTCCAATGCATAATTAAAATTGAAAATAAAATCATACGAGTTACAACTTACAACATAACAAGTTTAAACTTTAACCGAAGTAAAATCACACATAAATCCTATATAAAACAGTAGGCCAATTAAAACAACATAAGTTCAAAATAAACAATCAAACATCCAATAGCATTAATTGTCATTGCTGTAGAGGTGAGAAATTAAAAGTAGATACATATATGTTTGAAGAGAAATCTAATTAGGTATTCACAAACTAAAAGTTCTTACCAAGAAATCAAGATCCGCCGCTCTCTCCTCTTTCAATTTCAATTTTGGTATGTTTGTGTTCTGTTTCCCTTGGCTTGGTTGGACTAGTTCAACCCGGTTTCAACTGGATTTTAACCTAACTGATTTTAGAGGGTTGATCGAACCGAACAGACCTCCGATTTGTGATTGAACCGGTCTGATCGGCCGGTCCGATCCGGTTTTAATAACATTGGTTAAAACTATCTCCTATCTCTTAAAGATAGATTGAAGAGATTATTCGATACAATTAAAGAAAAATTATAGTGACTTAAAATATAATATTATTAAAAGAAAATTCATCTTCACTTTGATGAGTAACTAATTAAATAACGTTAAGGCATCTTCATCAATCCCTCTCCCTGTCCTTGCCCCTGCCCACTAGTCTTCAATCCTAGGGTTTCTTTCTTTAATTAATTTCAATTCTAACTTTTTACCACTCTCATAATAATAAAAATAAATTAGAAATAATAATATTAAAATCTTAAAAATAATAATAATAATAATAATAATAATAATAATAATATCGATTAAAATAATGAAAAAAATAACTTCAAATACAACAAAGAAAAATAACATGAAATACAACAACGAAAAACAATACGGATACATGGATACAACAACATTCTAACTAATTAAGGCTCAAACTCGTTGTTGCCTTAATTTGACGAACGTCTACGTTCATTGTAAATCATTCATCTGCATAAAATTGATAAATTAGTAATAAGCCTTGATCCCATATATATTTTTGGCCCAAAAAATTGAAAACTTTTTGAATTCCTAAAATTTCTTCACAAATTAATAAGCAACCGTTATAGAAATATGTAAGAGTTATATATTGGGTTAATAGTGTTGTGTTTTATAATTATAGAAATAAGCAACCGTTAATAGTGTTATTTTACATGTATTTTTTTTAATATTTAGCTTATCGAGTCGAGCTTCAAAACATATCAAACGAGAAATCATGTTCAAGTTTGTTTGATTTGTTTGATGAAGTGAGCTCAGGCGAGCTTTTATCGAACAAGCTCGAACCGAATATCTAATAGCTTAATTTGATTTTCGGCCCTACTCAATATCGCATGGTCTAGTTGTATCAAATTTTCTCTTCTGAATCCATGTCTTCATTTTCAATTCAATTCTCGAAAATAAAACACCGTACCATGTTATTATCTATAACGTAGCTTCATTACTCAATTATTTACAACCAAACAAGCTATTATGTTAATAGGCAACGGATGTAGTAAAAAACAAAAATGATTAAGAAAATTATTTTGTCTCTTTTTATTCTTCCGTATATAAATAAGTTATACACTTTATATGCAACGGAACGAAATCAAAGCGCAACAACTTTTTAGAGTTAAATCAGTGAACGTAACCAACCAAGCTTTGATCACTCGTTGTTATCAAAACAAGGGGGATCGGAGTAGACTAGACGAGAAGATATTCAAAGGTTTTTTTTTCAAGTTAACTCCTTGTGATATGTTTAATGAACAATTTACCTTCATGTAAACTAGAAATAGGCAATTTACCATCCTGTAAAATGAAATAATGAGCAATTTACCTTCTTATGATTTAAAAATAGGCAATTTAACTCCATGTGAAATGAAATAATGAGCAGTTTAGCTCTCTGTGATATAAATTAATGAGCAATTTATTCGGATGTTATGTGCTTCTTTTATAAATGTACAACTGTATTTTGCCATTTTCTTATCGCAAGGAGTTAAATTGCCTATTTAATTAGTGTTGGTCCCAAGTGGTCAGATGAGGTTTAGAGGGGGGGAGGGTGAATAAACCTCTTTAAAATTTTCTTCCAATTTTAACTTTAAAACTTTTCTCTAACAGTGAGCAGACTAAGCTGATCAGAGTAATAAGTTACAAGTCTGTTCGCGAACAAATCTTTGAACAGGTTTGATGACCACTCGTCTGATAATTACTTAGCTGATTTTGTTAAAATCAGTTTTAATACTTAAGAGTACTTGCAGCGGATTTTCAAAGTGTTTTTCACAAGTATTCTCAGCAGTTTGGAAAATGTTTCCCCAGTTTTATAAACTCCTTTAAAACTCTTTTCAAACAGTTAAGTAAAGTGTTTTATGCAATCTTGAAATATGCAAGTAAAAATGCAAATAAAAACACAAGTAATTTTTATAGTGGTTATATGGATGTAAATATCCTTTAATCCACTCGTCCAAGTCACAAAGATCTTGGGTTATACTGGAAACACAAAGTAACCAGTACACTCTTCTTACGCCTAACAACAAATGAACATGCCGTAAGTGCGCAGTAAGAAATCACAAAGAAATCCTACTCTCTGAAGTAATATCACTCACTAAGATGGATATCTACTTCTCACAACACTCTGTTTTACAAATTCACTCAGAATATGTATTTAGCTTTGTTCTTCAACTTCGCTTTTTGTCAACAAATGACTAAGCTGATGAGTGAGCTGTTCTTGAGACTTAAGAGTTCTGCTTCGAAAATTCTCTCAGAAATTGTGTTGTTCACTTCTTCTCTTCGTCTCTTTCAGCTATTTATACTTGAGGTTTGAAAAATGTCCGTTGAAGAGAGACAAGATTCAAATTCCTCGAGTACTGGTCCTTAAAATCCGCGAACGGCTCTTTTGCAGTTTGTTCGTACTGTCAACAGTACTATTATGCAGGCAGCATTAAATGCACCCAGCTGATGCGAAGCATTTCTTCAATCATTTGTCTTTAATATCCTTGTACTTCAACATTTATTACTTCCAGGGGCATTTTTATTACCGTTGGGAAGACTTTATGATCCTTTCCACTTGGCTGACGGAAGTGCAAGTCTGATGGCGAACTAAGCTGATCTCAAACTTGAACAAATCTGATTTGAGTCGGATGATCTTCATCAGTCTGATAACTTTCATTCAGCAGATTCGAAGTCTTGGACCTTGAAATTTTGACTCTTCTGATGTCTTCTTATACTTAGTCAAAATTTCTTCTAAAGGGATCATCAGCTAAGTTGCTCCATACTTAGCAGATTTTGAAGTTTTGGAATGCATCAAAACCTCCCTTCTAATTTTGTCTTCAGTGCCTTCATCTTCATCCTTATCCAACAATTTCCCCCTTTTTGATGATGACAAAACTTCAGCCAAGTACCTGTTAAAAACTTAAGCTAAAGATTGTAATCCTCAAAATTTTCTGAGATAGAAAAGATATGTTGGATTGAACTTGTCTTTTTATTGATATTGAAAAGTATTACAATGCAAGTTCATCAGATGAGATGTCTGAAGAATAGATAAAGTAAACTGATTACAAAGATTTTATCATTTCTAACTATCAGCTTCTTCATCAGATCCTTCAAGCACTTCTTCATATTCATAGGATGACTCTTCATCATCTTCTTCTTCATCATCTTCATCAGCTTCTTCACCTTGAAGGATAATTTCTTTGGCAGCTTCCATCTTCTCTTTAAGTTGCTGTTCTTTCAGAAGTTCCATCGCCTTCCTGGCTGATTCTGTATTCTTGTACTTGGTCAACGGCTCTGTTTGATCAGCATCAGAGTCCTTGGATTCAGCCATTACTTCATCAGTTTTGGCTTTTTCCTTAGTCTCTTCTTCAGACTTTCCTTCGCCTTGTACCTTTCCAAGTTCTTCTTCAGCAGTCTTGGTCTGTTCAGTAGCTTCATCAGTCTTCTTGGCTTCAACAGCAGCAGAAGTTTCCTTGGTTGTTTCTTCCCCTTTATCTTCCCCCTTTTTGTCATCATCAGACTTGATGACTTCTTCAGGTTTAGCAGCAGGGTTGAGTGCAACTGTTGGAACTTTCAGTGCAGCACCTAAAGTCTTCAGATTCTGATTAACTACATCATGACTTGCTGTTAGGTGATGAAGAGTTGTACTGATGTTGTCAGTCTGATCATTGAAGCAGTCAATGTTGATTTGCATGGTTGAAAGCTCTTTGTGAATAACATCTCCAGCTTTCTGAAGTTCCTGCAACAAACCAGCATTGATAAACTTCTCTTCTTCACTAACTTTGATGAAGGTTGCAGTTAAGTCAGCTATCTTGTGCTCAGCTCTTTGTAAGGCAGCATGAAGGTGATTTACATCAGCCTTCACATCTTCTACATTCCTGTTCATGTCATTTAAGCTGTGCACTAACTGCAAGGAGTTGTCTTGAGGAATAGGAAAACTATCAACTTCTTTCTTGATGATCTTCTCTGTTGACTGTTGCATAGTTTCCAGCTGAAGTTTGTTGGACTCTGCCAACTCTGCTTTAAGTTCATTCTTCAGCTCCTCTTTCAACTTCAACAGCTGCTGGTTATGCTTCTCTTCCAGTTCCTTCACTGAATTCTCCATCAGCATCTGGAAAGCTTCCATCAGTGATGAGTGTTCATCACCTGATGAAGCAGAAACAGCAGCTTCCTCTTCTTCAGTCTCCTGGTGGACAGGAACGTCTTCCATTTTGGTCTCCTGATGATCTTCATAAGCCTTAGCATTCCACTCAATGGCTAAGGTCTTGTCAGCTGTTTTGTTTTCATCAGTGACGTCATCATAGAACAGATTAGTGATGGTGCCATCATCATTGAAGCAGGTTGTTTGTCTTATCTGCCTAACAATGATCTAAGGGTTTACAAAGGCATTATTCCCCTTGGGCACTTCACTATACTCCTTTACTTCCTTGCCAAAAACAATTTGCTGAATACTTGGCAGCTGAGGCAACTCACTTGAGTGTCCCTGATGATATCTTGACCTTTCTGCCCATCTCTTCAGGGCGGTCATAACAGCAATGTTAACTGCTCTCTCTTCAGCATTATCAGACTTTCTTCTCTTGGCTGGCAGGGAGTTATCAATTTTCTTGGCCTCCTCCAGTGCAAATTCCTTTGCATACTGATGCATGACATCTCTGACATAACTGGGATCCAGGGCCTTTTGAATGGAGTCTGTTCTTAGCCAATTAAGAACCCATTGTTCTTCATCAGCTAACTCCTTTGAGTTTTGAAGTTCAGTTATAGACTTGTTCAGCCTGTTGTCTCTCCATCTGATGTATCTTGGCTTTTCTTGATTGAACAAAGTCTTTAACATCAGCTTCTGATCATAGTAAGCTAAGGACTTCTCAAATTTCTTGAAAAGCTCTTTATCAGCATACACTATGTTGAAGATCTTCTGACTTCAAATTTTTCTTTGGGCTTGGCCTCAGCAGTAGGCATCTTAGGCTTTTTCTTTTTCTCTTCATCCTTGCCTTCACCAATTTTGATGCCCTCTCCATGAACAGGTCCATGAGCATCAGTCTTGCTGAGCTCAATGACCAAGGCCAATTCTGCATCTTTAGCAGCTTTTCTCTCTGCCTCAGACATTTTTCTTCTTGCCTCATCCTTTGCTTTCT